>JAYMFX010270996.1:5610-17075 GCA_036784945.1 Monocelis spectator
ATACCACTACTAAGGGCACTACCAGTGTTGTAGCTAGAGAATTTTTCAAATTTATGCAAGATTTATTTTATGTGCACATTTTTGACCTCAATACATTGCAAAAGTAAGATTATTTACAGATGTGTTGTCAAAATGAAACTGTAACTTGATGGTTTGCATTCTTTATACCTAGTATTGATTGTAGGTACTACTTATAAAGGAATCAATTTTGATGAGCTAATTGTTATAATATGTTAGAACAGTCAACTATAACATACCTCCCAAGTGACCTGTGATTGGCGGGTGGGTGTCAGACCCACATATGGCTGTTAAAACCCACTGACCCTTGATATTATTTATTATGTATCACACCTGTATGTAATTTGTCAAAATATTCAAAATAGTTGATTATGCTCTATAAACATAATTTCTATGACCCTCAGATGACTTCTCATAAGTTGGAAGGTATGCTATAATGACAAGCAAGATTTAATCTTGCTATACAGCTAGATTATTCTAATTTCTATGAAACTTGCTTATCATTATGTAGGCACACTACTCACTGATATGATTATAGCATAGGATATATTGTCTCTGACTCTGCAGTGAATATGTAGATATTCTATGAATAAATTATCAACCCATATTAACAAATGGGTCTGTCAAGTAAGTTATAGATAGAAATACTCAAATCTGATTAGTTGTCTGCATAAATCATAACTTGATGTCAACTTACATAAGTTGATAGTAAAGTGGACATTCTGATTGGTTAATCTCATAACTTGACATTTAACCATGTTGACAAGTGGGTCAGTCAACTTACAGCAATTTATTTGCTGTAACTTAACTTGATATTGACATAATTCTAAAGAATTACTAGCTTGATGCAGTGGCATGTTTGCTTAATTAACTTGATATTCTTTTTTAGAGTGTATGTACATCATAGCTAATAATAGCCACTAAAAATGTATTTTACAGGCATAATGCGCAATATCATCAGTGTTTTACTTTTTAACAATAATGAAATCATATAAGTTTATCATATTTTATCATGTCAGATTCCAATTCTTTGAAAATAAACATTTATTTATTTGTCTGGATGCTCTCAGATATCAACACATCCTATTCTGGTATCCTATTAATGAACTAAGCATTTTGTTGAATCATTAATTAACTAGTTATTTATTCTTTTCCAACACTTACACTCTTGTTTATAAAATAACCAGCTTATCTGCCATTTGGAAGATGCTCCTTTTAGTCTTAATTATATATACACATATAGAGATTATTATCTAATTTTATTACAGATCACTTATGTCTCGGCATCCAATAGGTTTAAAAATTTTAGCTGAATGCTCAACATCAAAGGCAAGAGCTTGTGACCTTACTTTACCACACCAAGTGGTTCACACTCCAGTATTCATGCCTGTTGGTACTCAAGGCTCAATGAAAGCTATAACTGTTGATCAACTGGAGGATCTAAATTGTCAAATTATCTTGGGGAATACTTATCATCTAGGACATCGTCCGGGACCTCAAATTCTTACAAAAGTTTGTTATATTCTTATTTACTCATTAGTTAATTTATTTCAAAAAGTGAATGTACTTTTCTGACATTAAACTATTAGCAAGTGAATGATTCTTTATTAACTGTGGCACTAAATCATATTTATAATTCATATATAAGTACCTTATTACAGTCAACTTCTCTTATCTTGTATTCCTTGGAACCAGGCATGTTTATCTCAGTCAAAGCAATTTTGATATAACAATATAATTAAAAGGAATAAGGATTTTTTGTATTAATATGATATTGGAAAAACTAGTACTATTTATGTGAAAAATGAGGTTGTTCCATTTTCATTCCATTATTCTAACTTGCAAGTCTAATTTTTTTATTAGATGGGTGGTTTGCACAACTTCATGAATTGGAAAAGGGCTCTTCTTACCGATAGTGGAGGCTTTCAGATGGTCTCTTTAGCCAAACTATCTTCAGTGAATGAGCAAGGTGTTGAATTCCAGTCTCCACATGATTCCAGCATGATGTTGCTTACTCCGGAGCATTCCATGGAAATTCAGGGTGCTATTGGGGCTGACATTTGTATGCAGTTGGACGATGTTGTCCACAGCAGTACAACTGGAGCCCGACTGGAAGAGGCCATGCATAGGTCCATTCGATGGTTGGATAGGTTTGTAATGATTAAATACAAAATATGTTAGAAACAAGATGAACCTTTCCAGTTTAGGATTAAAGTATTTCTGAAAAGCTAAAAACAGCTTAAAGTCAGGAAGCACTATTTTAAGAAAATTGTTGAGCTTATTCGATTTTAACTTTAAATGTGGTTCTGTAATATGGTTTTAAATCTGGGATATTTCAATAGCTGCCATTCTCATAATTGTTTTCTTATATGTAGATGTATTACTGCCTGGCCAAATCACGACAAACAAAATCTCTTTGCCATAGTTCAAGGCGGGTTGAATGCCGAATTACGACGTCAATGCGTCAAAGAGATGATTAAAAGAGATGTATCCGGCTTTGCTATTGGTGGTTTGAGCGGTGGTGAAGACAAGGCTCATTTCTGGCGTATGGTCACTCTTACTACAGATTACCTACCTAAAGAGAAACCGCGTTACTTGATGGGTGTTGGTGCTCCGGTGGATCTAGTAGTGTGCAGTGCTCTGGGCTGCGACATGTTCGATTGTGTACTGCCAACACGGACTGCCCGCTTTGGTAATGTGTTTGTAGCAAGTGGGTCGCTTAATTTGAAACTGTCCCGCTACCAGCTGGACTTCTCGGTCATCGATGCTGATTGTACATGCTACACTTGTAGAGAAGGATATCCTAGAGCTTATCTTCACTCGTGTCTTCTCGGTGTAGAGCCGACCATTCTTTCCCTGCTAACATTGCATAATCTTAATTATCATTTGACTCTCATGCGAAATATAAGGACTGCTATATTGGAAGATAGATTACCAGAGTTTATAAGAAGTTTTATGAAGCTGCAGTTTCAAGGTGAAGACATTCCCTTATGGGTTATTGAAGCTTTAAAAAGTGTTAATATTGACTTATAATGTTAAATGTGAATTTTGATATCAAGTAAAATTGTTTATCATTAAATCTTATGTGTTTGAAGGGGTCTAACCTATAGGAAAATGAAATAATTTTTAATCAAAACAATAATAATAATAATAAAGCGTTTATTTATACAATACCGAGTGATAATCTGGTACAGACGAGTTTTTAAAAAAAACAATTTAAAAGCATGGTAGAAATTCATTAAATTCATTTCACTTCTTGTTGTCTAAGTGAAAACTTTGATATGGTTATGCTCTGAGGAGGTTCATTTAATTGATAGCTATGGAGAAACTATTTAGTACAGTGGTCATTATAAATAATTTAATAGTTATACACCTACATCGCAATTTTTCTAAATAATTCCATTCAAGCTATATATTTTTTCATAAAATTAACGATAAAAGAAAAATTCAAATTTGAACCGCTGAAACAAATGTCGCTTTGATCGGCGAGTTTGTTTTAATATAGGCATGAGGACTATACGTAAATATTCACATAGTCCTTGTATAGGCATTACCGTTCCATACTTAGAGTATAATCTAAGGTTGCGCAGTATCTTTTGATTCTATGGGGTGGGGGAGTGTTGCACTACGCATGTTGCTTGACCTTTAAGGGCCTTTCTGAAACGCTGGTTAGAGTTAATGTCAGGTTAAATATAATGTTTAACTAAAGCTTGTATTTTCAAAGTGTAATGAACGGTGTTAGAAACAAGATGAAACAATAAAAACGCTCTAAAAGTCAATAATGAAAATTAGATTACCTAATGCTTATGAAAATATCCTTTTAACCATAGATTAGCTAACCATCGAATTAACGGTAATCTTAGATTAATTTAACCAACGATTCAGAATTCGGTCCTTAAAGGTCAAGCAACTTGCGAAACGCGGGGATTTAAAAGATGTTCAACTATTTCTCTCAGGTGATAAAACGTTGTTTTGCATCTGATTTTATAAATTTAAATTAACATTTCTGACAACTTTTAGACATGTCAGGTTGTTAAATATACAACAAACTAAGCTAAGATTACCGTTAACTATTGTAGATTAATCTATAATTGAAAAAACAACTAAATTAAAAATATACAAAGATTGTTTTTTTTTATCTAATTAAATTAGAAATACATTTTATACGACTACAGAACAAATTTAAATTTAATCGTTAACAAAATGTCTAATTGGTAAACTATTTTAATTGTTTTCTAACAATCATAAGCATAATAGAATGTATCTTGATATTTGTATATATGTATATATATAGGTAATATATATTTTTTGTCAATTTACAAGAATGTATAAAGTAAAAATGTTTAAGAATAATATCCATATTAAGATCCATATATTTAATAAGTAATAAAATGATATTGCATTTTTACCATTATTGCATGAGATCAGAACTATTAGTTATAAATTCCGAATTAAAAGTTTGCTTTCAGGTTTATTCCAAAAATTAGTTAATTATCAATTCTAGAAATCTTTAGATGAGTTATCAAATTAAAGCTTTATCTTTTTAGTTCCAAAGTGGAAAGCTGAAATAATTAATGATTTTTTAGAAAAATGTTAAATTTGATTGGTTAATACATATAATATATGTTACTGGCAATAACTGAATCAAGCAGTATAGATATGTTGCCTAGGCAATCTATATATGCAATCTGCTACACTTCATACTGATTTAACTATGGATAAATAAAATTTGTAGGTATCATCAGTCAACTACCAAAGTAGGCAGAAGTTTATACACTACTGTTTTCCTAATAGCAAAGTGCATTCTAAAACTTTCTTTGAACTCATTATAATCTCTAGTCTGCCTTGCTTACCAATATTGAAAAATCCATTTGTTTAATTGAAAAGCCAGTTTAAGCATATTTTTATATGTATTACCTACTTCTTGAAATATTTCTTATTTAATTTATTAATACTAGTATATGTTTTATAAATAATATTATTCAGGTCAACTATAGAGATTTCTCATGAGAAAGCAAAAGAAAAAGCATCCCTTAATCTAAAGAAGCATTCATTTGGAAATTTTGATGATGATGATGATGATGATTCTTTAAGTGATTTGACTGGACAGATCTCATTTTATGAAAGGTTTGCAAAATTTTATGATGAATTGTTTTATTATTTTACTTATTCTTTCATCCATGCATCCAATTGTTTTTGTAATGCTTTCTTGTGATAAAAAAATTATATGATAAAAATTGAATGTTTTTTTCTATCATTTTTTATGTATGAATATTAATTCTGCTTGATATTTCTTGCATATTATCAGTACACTTTAGAACTTTCTTTCTTAAAGTATCAATTGGTGAAAATGGAAAATTTATTGGTCGATCATCAATATTAAAATTGTGTAATTGCGCGTGTAATTTTATAAAAATTAGTGAAAATGTTGAATAAAATTATGATATTTATCAATTTTTACTGCTTTCTTTTAATTCTTTTCTACTATTTATTTTTAATTTAATTGTACATTTTTTACTAATTTGTTTTAGACCTTATTCTCCAGATAGAAACTACATTACTGTCAGGTAAATTATTTATTTTTTTGATTCTTTTTATCTTTGTTAATCTTATTTATGTACCTACTTTTATTTTAGTGGTTTCCCTCCGAATGAATTAAAAAAGAAAAAGAAGACTACTGTTCTTAATACTTATCAGCTACAACCACAGTTCAAGTTTCCCATCAATCAAATTTTAGGGATTTGTAAATCTATTTTGGATAACTATTTAGAAGCAGAAATTTATGATTCAGAAATGTCATTTCAGATGTCTAAAGTTATTTCACAAGTAGGCTCCTTAAGTATTTAGACTCTGTTTATTAAAAACCGCTCTCCATTATATTTTTATTACCATATTAATTTTGTACAGTTACTTTAAAAGACAAATCAAAAGAATTTAACAAATAATGAGGAAATGGTTTATTGATGATGATGGCTTATTCAACCCTACGATTCTTTTATTAACGAATAGTTTGTTGTAATTATAAGATGCGGTGAACTACATCATTACCTTGCAAAATGTTTTCCCTAACGTTATTTTATATCAAAGATAGCATGAATTATTTTAGGTGGTACAAAGTCGGGTTAAAGAATTAAAAATACCCAGATTCAAGATCGTAACTCTGGTCACGATTGGCCCCAACAAAGGTCAAACTTTTTTTTATGCAAGTAAATGTTTATGGAATAAAGACACGGATAATTTTACTTCATATGATTTCAAAAGTGAATCACTATTTGCCGTATGCGCAGTGTTTGGAGTGTACACCGAATAAAACAATGATAAAAATGACTACTTATATTTATTTAGGACCAAATTAAAATACTCAAACAAGATATTAATTAATTATTAATCACATGATTGTAAACAGTGATGTACCTATATTAATTCGTGTTTAATTATTAAATAATAAAAACATTTTAATAATTTACGTCTTTAAATTTAAGATGTTTTCACCCACCAGCTCTACCTGTTTTTATTGTTATTATATGTTACTACCAAATTAAAACGAATTAGTAGGTATTAGATTATGTCCCATTGTTAATTGATAGAGTACATATTGCTATCTGTTATCTTATAGGGCCTGTTTCAAATCCCGACTGAGGCGATATTTTTGATATACTAATGGAAATGATTACAATCTATTTAAGATATTAGAGTTTTACGTCTGCTTGATTAGTTGCTTGAGTGGGCAGATAAGGAAGAGATTAGTTTTAATTTGTATCGTTCTTTCATACAAATTACAATTTTGTGTAGTTTACGACAACAGGCTTAGTATAATTCCAAATTTATTAAATAATAAAGATTATATTTGCAATTATCCCAATACTGAGCATAATTCCCCTCGAAAATAAAAGTTCCCTGAATCGAAGATATTATGATATAGATTACATAAGTAAGTACACCTTGCTGTACACAGAAGAAATAAACAGCACCATGGTCTATGTTTACTAGATGAATCTTCGTTTATTCTTTTATAATTCCCAATAAAAAAGGAGCAGTTTAGCGATTGAGAATACACATATAACAATCTAAGGGCTACTCTAATAAAGAAATCACATTGCGTCAAAACTGATTAACAGACAACACAATGCTTTGTTTTAATCTAGACAGTCGGATTCCCCTTGTTCTTGCAAGTTCTGAATTAATAGTTATTTATTTGACGAAGTCATATGTTACCCTACAGGAGCGGGCTGAAGTGGCCAATCTAATAGACTCCACGAAGTCGTCCGAAAAAATCAAACGGCAAGCCCTAAACCACCGCCCAATCTCTCTCAGCCCAAGTAGATTTCTTTTTACTTCCGCACTTGCTCCAAAATTTTGAAAAGATAGCGTTCTCAAAAATTAGCCACTTAATATTCCTCACTATATGGTGATTTTCAATAGGTATGGTTTAAAACCACTCTAGCCCAACTACCGCACTTATTCACCTCTACGATATTATTACCAAATCCGTCGACAAACCTCATTGCCTTAAGCAACCAACGTCATTGCCTTAAAGTATTTCAAAAGTATTTTAAAATTTAAAGTTTGACTTTTTAGCAATTGTTTTTTCCTACTATGTTTCCTACTATATTTTTACTTGTCCATGTGTTCCATGTCAGACCTCGTGTCTTTTATCCGAATAAACAATTTATTATTATTACAAGAACTTCTATTATTATTTGAGCTCTCCCCCTTAATTGCATCCACCCGCCTCTATAGAAGGTATACCCTCTCTCCGCTGTCTAAAACATTTATTCAGCAAAGATTATCTGCTAATGATCTACACTGTTTGCATTAGAAGTATAATGGAATACGCGGGCCTCTCTTCATAGGGTTAGACTCCTCTACACAGGCTCAACTTAATCGTAATCAACCTCCCAGATTAAACGCCAATTGAAAATCTCGTTGCAAGAAGGATATCTCAATCTCTCAAGCTGCAATCTCTCAAAATCTATAAAGCTGCCCAAAACAAACCCGATTCACAGTTTTTACATCCCCTCATCCTTCCTCTCCAAAAATACAAATACTATACAAAATACAAATATTTTTATTAAATTAAAGAACTAACAGAGATGATGATACATAAAATTTACTACTTCATTTATTTACATGAATTGCCCGAAATATAATGTTAGAAAAATATTGTTTTCCTTAGCTTCTAGAAGTAAATATCAGATTATTTCATAAGTTACCTATATATGCATAGGTCTATATATGGAAAATTTAAGAACTGAAAGAAAAAAGTTCCATGGAATGTTTTTAACAGTCAAAACTGATATTTGGAATGATTATTTCGTTTCAAATATTTTCAGAGATCCAATCTTTCTATATTGAGTTCCATTTCAAAGTCATTCTCATTCACGCATATCTTTGTGTCGAAACTATCATGGCAAACATTGTCGTCACAGCATTCTTCATCATGGTTGCATTCTGAATAGTTAGGAATACAATCTAAAAGAGATAAATACTTAATTAATAACTTGTAAATAATTATACCAAATGCTTGATGTATTAATTATCCCCATTGAACTTTGTTAAATATTCATTTACACACAAATAAGATTTATTCGATTACGTCAAATTTGTTTTTCGCATTAATCAAAATAAAAAATTTGACCTTGGGTTGTAAACAATTCCGATATGATTTCATATTTTTAAATTGAGCAATTTTTATTATGTGCATAATAATTTAATTAAAAAGAAGAGAATTTCAGTTCAATTTACCTATATGTTTTGTCAGTTCTTTGTCAATTAATAATAATTATGATGACACCCGCAAACTCCATCAATTTAATAATAGATGTCACCGTACTATGTATCGACGACAACCTGTACTTGTCTTTATGAACATTATTTTAGCAACAAGAGACGCCAGCTTATCATTAATGCTTTTAAAAGTGAAAAGCTTTTTATTTCAATGAAATTAGTAGAATGTTTCCATTGGATAAAACAGATAAGCAGTTCTCCACGCTATGACAATGTTATTTATCTTGTCACAACATTAATTCTATTAAGAATCCACTTCTGTAACTCAATTCTAATTACTAATTCGACCTGCAAACACAAG
Organism: Monocelis spectator; assembly: GCA_036784945.1. Taxonomy (NCBI): domain Eukaryota; kingdom Metazoa; phylum Platyhelminthes; order Proseriata; family Monocelididae; genus Monocelis; species Monocelis spectator. The sequence continues at coordinate 14,717 of JAYMFX010270996.1, forward strand.
ACTATATCATCTGCACCAACACTAACCTATAAACGGTCAAATCTTCGCAGGACTGGAGATCGGTCGGTGCTCCTAATATATGGAACAAACTTCCCCCTTTATTGAGATCAATATCTGATCTTGATTTGACGTAAGCACTGATTAAACCAATAAATACAATTTTGTTTATTGATCAATAAAGATATGGTAAAACAGTACGATATTAGCAGAATATTTAACTATGTAGAATAAGGATGAGGATATTTTTGGGCTTTATAGTAAAAAGGTTAGCATTTGTTCTCAACCCACAAATCTTTTGATTTGGTTAAGCCCAAGTAACTGTATGAGTATACCGAATGGAAAATTATGAAAACCGTGTATACTAAGAAATGCGAAATGAAATTTGCCTCTAACCTTTTGCAGTATTAATTTGAAACATCGTATTGAGCTCAGCTAATTTTAAAAGCTCATGCTCCCATTTAGTCACTTCCTCTTGAAGCGGTACGAATTTGCATCGGACGACACTTGGTGAATTATTTGGACATGAGTGAATATCGAGGTAGCATTCACTCGATTTGGGACATTCATTTTTAGCCACAATGTTTTCATTTTCACAAACTTGATGTATTGTCATGTAGTCACTTAAACTCGGAAAGAAATATTCCTCTGCAATATAACAACCAATACTCTTGCCCTCAGAAAGACTTACATCGTCTTCTAATTCATCAGATTCAGAATAAACGGTAAGTTCATAGTTCTTCACTATAAAGAAGAAAATAATTGCGAACTCATTAGAATAAATTTGAATATACAGAATTACATATATCAAATAGAATATTAGGTTGAATTCGTAAATGTTATTATGATTCGTCTCCAATAACTTTTGTATCTATAATAATAAGTTCTACAGTGACATTATGCATTTGGTCCATGTTTTTTATTTATTGATACTTTGATTTATCAAGGATTACCTATTCTCTTGTTTCATCAAGATATTATGAGAAACATCAAATAGTTGACCTTGCGGTATTTTAATACTTGCTCCCTCCTTGCATAAACCTGGTAAGTCTGAAGGTGATCATTATGATGGAATTATAGGCAATTATCGATAGACTTACTGTATATCATTTTCACACTCACAGTGATCTCTTTATCATTCGCTCCAATCTTACCAGAACAACTAATTTGAGTGTCAACAAAGGCACAGCCAGGAATAATGCCTGTACATTCATCTTTCCCAATACATTGGATCTCAGAATATTCTAGATCACCACAGTTGATTTTGATGAAATATAGCTCTGTTATTACAGTGTAGTAACTTGAATTAGTTTGACAAATAACTGAGGAGTCTTCAGGAAGATAGTGACCATTTTTGAGTCGCTTATTATCAAGGGATAAATATAAATCTGAAAACATTTTTGGTATATTATGTTAAAATTACAAAACTATGAGGTAGTAAAGCATTTTATTAAATCTACCTACATATTATATATCAACCAAAGTATCATTTCTAACAAATTAAAATTTTGTAAGCAATTTGTTTTGTACATAATATGCTCTATTTCTCACACCCTATAGAAGTATGCAAAATATTTATTTGCTCTCAAATCTGTCAACATTGCGTCAAATCTGATTTGTTTTAATAACAGTTAGATCCCCTTGTCCTTGCAAGTTTTGAACGGAATGTTATTTATTTGAAGGAGCCTCTGTCAGTTACCAAACAAGAGCGAATTTTAAGTCGCCAACCTATATAATGGTCTGAAAAATCAAACGGCAATTACTGAAGTCTACAGTCTAATCTCTCTCAGCCCAAATGAAACGGAACAGGCGTCTTACCTCATCCATCAGACTCTATCTTTATAGAGACAACCCTTTCCCGATGTTGCGGATCTGGGCTCTTCACATTAGAGACCTGCACTGCGGATATGGGTAACCTCAAATTTGTAAAGTGTCGAAATAAAATAAAAGTGAAAGGAAGACATCAAAGTGTATATTAGCTGCACAAAGATAATTAATTAAGTATTTTAAATGCGCAGTGTTAAATTCTCAGTAGTAAATTCCCAGGTACGGATCTTAATGCTTAACGGCTTATTTTCTCTGTTTACATAAACATATGTACAACTGTCATTAATAACTGTAATTACTGTATTTTTACGGTAATGTTGCAAATTAGGAAATTTTGTAGGTTAACGCTAAAATACGCAGGAGCCAAAACCTTTTCAAAACACGACCGATTGCACGCAGGGGCCAAACTTAATCGCTCTATACCTTTCTCCTCATAATTTATGACGATATATATCTCAAAGTCAGAGTGGCCAAAATTGTCCAAAAATGCAGAAGCCAAAACTTAATCTCTCTCCACTATTCTACTTGACCGTAC
>JAYMFX010271107.1:0-18371 GCA_036784945.1 Monocelis spectator
AATAAACATAATGAGTTAATAATAATAATGCTATAATAAAAGGATAGAAACAGCAATGAACATATGATATCATAACAGATATTTTGTCTCTAAATAATCTCGCGGTACAAATTAAATTGTATTATGTAGGTATTCAATATTTCATTATATACCATGATCAGTTTCAGAATCACATTTTTCAAGAATATACCTATGGAAAGATAACTTCCCTGGCATAGAAATATAGAAAATTACTATTAGTCCAGCAAAGTTTTATTTATTAACCATCGACTCACATTAATAAAAGGAAATGTTATTATAGGATTTCCATCAGTACGTCAATTTTCATTTTCTTATTTGAAACAGCATGCAGTTATCTCAAAATTTTCATTCGTAACAAAAGAAGAAGGAATACGTTTTGTTGACTTTGATGACATATGATTAGGATGATAATGTTGAACCATCGTACAATATTGCAGACGTTTCTCTAAAGTCCAGATCAGAAGCCCTCTCATAAGATGATTGAACATCAGAGCGATTACCTGTCTGTATGAGCTCACTTTTGAGCATCGGGAAGTGACTTTAAATATTGGTCAGTGGTCTTTTTAAGCGAGTGATTTACAAAATTGCCACCCTTAGTTGTCCGATCTCAGCGATGTTTCTTATCATGTTGCTCAACATATTATGGCCTATCACACCAATCATCTTGAGAATAGTTAATTTTTGGTTTCAAGTAAAATGCCGAATTTTTGCATTTCAATCGCTTAAATAAAATATCTTTCAGGTTTCTCTTTGCCCGCTCAATACAGAAAAAACAAAATTATGATTTATAATAATAATATATAATAATAAATTTTATTTAGGGAGATAAATTGAGAATGCTTCTATATTTTAAAAAAAGGATCAATTTCTAAATTTAAAAAAAATAATTTGCCCGCAATCAAAATTTAAAGGAAAGACTCCCTGTAATAGATATGATGGTATTCCATGGAAATGCCCTTAGGAGAAAGAATTTCCATCGCTTTAATTTGGGAAATGTCTGATTCTCCTTCGGGAATTCCAGGAATGCTATCGCATATCCTATACAGAAAACAAGATATTACGTAAATGAAATGATAAATTAAAAAATATTTCTACATATGTGTTGTTAAAGTATTCTCAGATTGATAATCCAATGATCGTTTGGTGGCTTTTTCGTGGACGGGATTTGGACTTTGAATGATAATCTTGAACAATTTGTGATAAGTTGGCATTTAAGATTTCAGATGAATGCCATGTTTGATGAAAAGTCTGGTGGTCTTATTATTAAAGAGTGGAAGATTTTGTGGCATGTTTCGGTTTCAAATCAGTATTTTTATGGCGTATTGATATTATGGAGATGGATCAGTTTTTGATCGAAAGTGACAGCAGTAATTTTTTATATAATTTTTTTATTCATCACTATCTTTCATTTTATTCGAAATCCGATCTCACACAATATATGCAGGCCATAATTTTGATTGGTTATTTCCAAGAATTTAGGATTCAATTTCGAAGATTTCGATTCCTATAATCAAAAGAAATTGATCAAAAATGTTTCTCTAAAAAGTTTCATAACAATATTTCAAGAAGGGATTTAACCCTTCTTATACTTTGTGTATCATGTAAATCTAAATTGATTTTTGAAATAAATGGTGGATGTGGTTTATATATATTTACATAAGCCTCTATTTATTTAGTTTGTCTTATATAAATAACTCTAGAAATTCACAAGGTTTGGTATATCGTCAATAATTGGCTTTATTTATGTACTCTCTATATGGAATTGAATTATATGCAAAAATTGAAAACAAGCGGTTACAAACATACAAAATATAGACACCTCAAAGTTTTATTTTTTTAAATAAAAATAAACTAACTAATACAAATTATATATATTCATAAGCATAATTATAACATTCTAAAAATAATGAACCTTGCCAGACTCAGAACTCTATTTAATAAGCCATAAATTAATTCATGCCCCGAATACAACTGTAATATCGCTCATAAGGAAATTAAGAAAAAGATTAACGATCTAACTTTTATCTGTTCAATCTTTCGACAAAACCCTAGAGATGTAATACCTATAGAGTGGTAGTCGAAATGATATTGTGGAGACAAATTGAAAATCAAATTCTGCAGCCAAATCATCAACTAAATACTCAACTGTGATTCGTTAAGAAGTAATGCCTGGACTTCTTAACGAATGAAACTCGCGATTAACTCTCGCCTGCCTGCAGCTGCCATGTTTCTAATTGTCCCCTCAATGAGAATGAGATCAGCACTCTATAGATCACATTGTATTATTACATCTCTATGATTTTAATGCCTAAATAAACTTGAATTGAAATGGGGAGGGGCTGAGGTGAGATCTACTACATGAATATAGCCATTTAATTTAATTGACTATATATTTGAACGGAAAGATGAATTGATTAAAAATGAATATATCGGATACAACTTTATCCGCTTACGTTCCCAGAATTGCAATCAGTCAACTTTATAAAATGTCTGAGAGGTCACTTTCTTTCTTGCCATTGTCTGAACAATTGTAACAATAATCTTCCTATACTCAGATTCATATAGAAGCAAATATATACTTTCATGAGTTATACCTACAAATATATGTAGTTATAGCAAACAAACTTTTTCAGAGAATTCAATCTAATTTATAATAACGGAAATTCATAGCAGAGTTTCTATGACTACATTTTGTTGGAGTTTTCGTTTCCATAGGTTCAGCATGCTTCCTTTATATACATATATATTCATTTATCTTTGATCCCATCCTATTATTTTTCTGTAAATTGAGAAGCAAATACTTTTCTCAAACGCTCTCAACAAACAGTTTTTAAATGCAATTTATTATTTGTTTATATTTGTAAATTAAATTCGGTCGTCAAGGGTTTTGAAATGAGCGGCCTTGAAAACGATACAGCTGCGTGGCCCTATATCGACTCACCATGGGACCTGTTGCGAGACTGTCAAACACTCATTACCAGCGAATTATCACAAATTAATTGTCACTTATCGAATGTTTTGGGCTTTCTGTCTGCATGCTTCTTCCCAGTGATTTCAAGTTTCGGAATAATCACGAATTTATTTTCAATTGTTATATTTACCTTTAAAATTGAAAAGAGAACTCGACAAAGCGTTTATTTAACATTTCTAGCTTTGGTGGATATTTTTCATCTAATTGTTTATGGTTGGATGTGGATATTCGTGGCTAAAGGTTTGCCCTGGATTAGCAATGGTTCCATCTATTTTATCAGTTTTAATGTCAGCTCCATTGTCTGCAGTTTTCATCGCTACATATCCAGTTTGGCGTCATGCCTGAGTTCAACTTTCGTTGCTTTAGCAACTGTTGATCGATGTCTCGCCATATATTATCCATTTAGATTTGTTGCAACAAAGCCTAAGGTTGCCCTATTAATCTCCATTGGTTCCATTATAATTGCAGCAATCGTCACTTTACCGTTCTACCTTTTGATTGGTCATTATGAAATGCCGGGCATTAATGTGATTGGTTGCTGGTTGAGAGAACCGAATTTATTTGTTCATTTTCTTCACCAATTATATTGCAATACTGGCCTGATACAAACGTTAATAGTTTTAGCAAGCAACCTTGCCTTGTTGTTTAAATTGCAGCGTGTTCGCTCTAACAGGGCTCAACTGACAAACAACACCACCCGAGAGAAAATTTCTCGCAAAGAGTTGTCCGCAAGTGTGACCATTTTCTTTGTATCTCTGGTGTTCTGCATTTCATCCCTGCCTCTGGTGATTGTCCATATGTTGACATATGGTATTGTGAGAATATCAGATGATAAACAGCCCCTGAGCTTGTATTACAATATCGGGGATATCTTATGGCATTTGTATCTCGTGCAAGAGTGTGTCAGCTGGATTATCTACATGGTTCAGATGCCTGGCTTTAGAACGGCGATGTTTAATTCGACTAAACGCCTTTGATCGAATGACAAACAGCAAACTTAGGTATGTTATATAGAAATTTATATCCTAAAGAAGTCTATTCTATTATTCCCACAAAAGAAAATACGGATTGAAAATAATAAAAAAAACTTTATTTTAAATAAAACATTTGTCCGAAGCAAATGAAAATCGAAAAAACCTGCGGATGCTTACCTTGAAGGTCTTTTCCCTAATTACGCCATGGTCAGCATTGTCTTCGATCGCACTTGGTCCTTAATAGACAATATAGGCTTTGAGGCTCTGAGGCTTTCTAGACAGTCTTATCTCTCTTAGGTCTTTTTCCACCTGCTGCGCCGCCCAGAATTTCGGCGGTCATCCATCTCAGGATCCTCTGTGTGGTGTTCTCCAGCTTCCTTCTGAACCATCTGAATCTGGAGCTTTTCAGCTAGGCCTCAGTACCGGGGATGTTACTCATCTTGTGGATTTCCAACTTGCTTATTATGCCTTATAATAACAACAGGGATATGCCATGGATTCTTCTGATCATCTTCATCTCTGTGGCCGCAATTCTCTGCTTTGCTTTTATATCTATGGTCGTCTAGCAGACAATGGCTGATCTAACTACGCTTGTGTAAACCTTGATATTATCTTGAAAATTGGAATGCGTTTTGTTTTATGTTGTTGTCGATACATATAGTATAAAGTTTTGATTTGTATTATTTTAGAGGAAAAGATATTTCCGTTTTTGAATGAACACGATAATGACTCAGTAATTATTCGCACCAATCAATTGAATTCTTGTATTTTTCCGTGTCTCAATTTTTAGTTTGGTCGTTATAAAACAATTGTTCTTATCTAAAATGTATATACTATATGGGATATCATTTCTAAATGATGAGAGTAACATTATATCCAATATATATATATATATATCCATTATATATGTCATTTTGGAACTATAGACATTTATCTATACAAACGTATTAAACAGGACTTAATAATTGTTAACCATTTATTTATTTATTACATTTAATGTATAAATCCATTGTTCGCAAATATTCTCATAGACTATATTTTACTACATTTGCACTTATTAATCACAATTTTTGAAAGTCACTGTAAATTATTTTCTATATCTATCCACTTTTCCATATAAATCAAATAATAGTTTTGAAGATGAAGCCATAATCTAAAATCTCATCGCGGACTATGTATGTTAAACACATGTATTCTTCTTCATGATTTTAATGAGAATAAGTAGATGTAAAAAAAACTAATTAAATTTTAAATACTATACTAGCAGTAGTATGTTGATTTAACATTTATTTTTCCTAATTGAGTACCACGTTTTTTTCGCTGAGCAGCAAAGAATATACTAGATATGCGCCAATTTCGTTTTCTACCAATACCGTATTGACAGACCTCAGTTTGGTTCAGGGGGATATAAAGCCAAAAGCTTGATGTCAGTGAAGTCAAGTCTGGGTTTCTTCAAGGCGCCGTTTTTGAGCCCTGCTATATTTTGCTTCTCTTAATTCAATTTTTCAATGCAATCGCTTGTTTAAATTCGCCATGATGTCAAATTGCCATTATTCATACAAAATAATGATGACACGATCATTTGTGAGTCAGAACAAGACAATCAAATCAAATATTGGGCTATCTTTAACATTAAACATTCAGATTGCACTCAGTCATCCCTGAATCTATTCCTAGTGGTAGACTTCGTGTCCCGCACTCGTGGTCGTCCTCCAGAACCACCCTTATTATTATGGGACTGAACATAAAACGGTCGGCGCCACTTTTATACAGGGACTCAGTATAGACATCTGATAAAGATAAAATCCATTCGAGGAATCAACCCCTCGAATGAGAGGCTGCAGACACCTTCTACCAACTGAGTAATAATTCCAATTTAAAACTCATTGATCGCAACAATATTTTATTTTTACAAATCACGACAAACTGAATACGCAATACATCATTACAATAATAAAATAGTTTGATATTAAACAATTCATTTTCGAGTCTTTAACTTTTTACCAGCTCCCATAAATGGAACAAAACTCTTCTCTTCCAGCTCGTCACCCTAAAACAAACAAAATCAGCATCACCACCGCTAAGAACTCTATATCAGCCCAGCATCTCGGCAAGTAGGTATAGTAAGCTTAATTATGAATCAATTACTATATATAAATAGGCTATCTTACTTTATCTGGTATATTCTTCTTAGAATTTCTGAAGAAAGTTAAGTTACCGGGTTTGTAATCGTAATTGGGAATTCCCCTGAAAAATAAATCGAAGAGCTATAAATAGATACAGATAATTTGATTGGCTCTCAGGATATAAGAATCTCTCTATGAGGAATTCCCTATATCTCTAAACCAATAAGGCGCTCTCTTTTAGTCACAGATGAGATATAAATAGATTGCAACTATAGCAACGAATGCTTGGATCCAGTAGTGATATCACCACTATTCTAGTACTCTAGAATAATTGTGGTAAAAGGTGAATTCGAAATCTTCAGAGGTTAAAATGTAAATTTGATTAGAATTAGCACACCTCTGTCTATCTTCTTTATTGGTGAGTTTGGAGGATTGTTCTAAGGGTTTATTTTTACCATCTAGTCGTTTGCCTTCACCACCAAATACCTGAAAATTAAATAATCCAAACTGAATACCATTGTATTAGAGACTAGAATCATAGATTGAAAGGAGAAGATAATGAAGATAGAAAACTTCGGGGACTCTCAAGAAGATTTATGAAGAATAAAAGAGAACGCAAAGATAGACAGCTAAGGATATATAATTAAAGTTCACATAAATATTCAAATCGAATGCAAAAAAATGACCACCATTTTGAATATTCTAATTGAAACATACTTTGAATTTATTTGAAGTCTCAGGTATGACTATTTCGTCTTCCTCTTGCATCTGAAATAAACATGTATTCTAATATGTAAATCTATTCCTGTATTCTAATTTATATGTAAATCTCTTCCTATATTCTAATATGTAAATCGAACAATTTACTCGATCAGTAACCATTTGTTTTTGCTGCCTTAGCGTCTCTTCATATCCAACAGGAGCATCAAATTCTACCTGAAATTGACAACAATCACGCCAATATTGAAATAGTCGATTATTCTGATGTTTGTCTCAACCAATCAAACTTAATGATAAATAAATGCACAAATACAACTTCGAAATTCGAAATTAAGTTTTGATATACCTGCATATCGCATTCAATGATGGTCACAGCATTCTTTGGCTTTGCCTCTAATACCAGTAGCTCGTAGATCTGAAATAGTTTCATAAATACGGTATAGTAATATTAATCAAAAATCAACTCATTTTATAATCAACGAATTAGTAATTCTAACCTTATTATTGTAACGTATTGCTATGATATCACCAACAGTTAAACAGGCAAAATCTCGTAATGCATTTTCCAATCTGAAAAATAAATAAAACAAAAAGCGCATTGTATAAAAATATTCAGAAGAGCTATCGATGTCACTCTTTTGGTCTATTTGCATTTACACTTTCTGGTGTAAATATATGTTTTATGAAGAAGGGATCGAAAGAGTAAAATTACTATTTGTCTTGTAATCTACCCTGTATAAATTAGATATAATCTTTACATCTAGATGATTAAATATACTCAAGTTTAATTTAATAAAGATATTTAATCTTTAAAATATCGCATCTGACACTTTCTAGTGTTAATTTAATCTTTTTTATTAAGAGTGAGAGCCTAGATTCGTGATGATTTATTCACTTCTCACTTACACAGCTTTAGGATTTGTTATGTCAAGAAAATCGATTGATTGAGGTTTGAATTTGGCAAAACTGGCTATTTCCAAACTGACATTTTGCACTGTGATAATATCACCTTGATCTAATAGCAGAATCTTCATCATCTAAAAATTGAGCAACAGACAAATTAAATTATCATGTTCCTGTTTTTATAAAGTTAAAATGAAATTTGGTTCTTCTTACCCAGTAAGGTAAATAAACTCTTCCTTCATCTGCAACAAATTCAAGAACTCCACAATGTGTTTCCCTTTTTTCGCGATCATTGGATAATTTGAACAACATAGGGTATTGAATGTGAAGACGAGCTGAAGAATTAAAATTGAAGCAAATTATGGAAGCATTTTAGTATCAGAACTTAAACACATTTACTTTAATGAACTTTAATTGTTTGAAAAATAAAATCACATATTTCAACATTAACTTACATTTTATAAACCAAGCATATTTAAAAACTTACTGAGTTGATCCAATGCAGAGGGTGGCATAATAACTAAAATACAAAAATGGATCATATTAGAAAAATCCTGTGATTCAAACCACTGATTAAGAATTATAACCACTATCCAAAACTATCACCTGTTACTAATTATGCTTTAGATCTACTAGCAGTTAGAATAGACACATTATGTAGTGTAAAATGGTTTGAGAATTGCTAAGTGGTCTGTAAGACATGTAATAGGTTTAAGCAAAATTATGAAATAGTTATTTTAGCTGGAGGATACAATATATATATATATATATTTCCGTACTTTTTCCTCCATTTTCTAATTCTTCTTTTCCTGGAAAACATGATACTGAATAACATCTGTATGAGGCACTAAACTTTTCAGGGCCTCTTGGAAAAAATGAAAACTAAAAATATAATCAATAAATAGTTAATTTCTTTAAGCATATACAATAGCTATATATATACTATATATTAATGCATGCAAAGAATATGTTCTATTTCATTATCACATTGTATGTGATTTACTATTTCATATGAACCTTTCATATTTACTTATTCAAAACCATAAATGGATTTTTTTTAAAAAGTTGAATTTAAGTGAAACAGTAAATTCATGAGCTATTTTTAAAAAATATTATCATGAGTGAGCTTTTGGAATCATAGAATGTTTGTGTTATAAATTAGATATGTAATTTGTAAAAAAATGAAAGAAAACTTTAAATAAAATAACGTACCATTTTTATAAATCTGAATTAGTATCTAAAAATATAAAATAAACAATATATATTTTTAAAAAGGCAATATTTTCTCTTTGATTATAAAAATTAAAATGTTTATTATTATAATTTTTAATTGTGCTAGAATTAACAAAAACAAATAAAGATGAATAATGAAAAGAAACAAAAATTATTTGCTAAAGCACTAGCCTACTGGTTAGTGGTTCATCCCCCCCTGCTGATGGCAAATGTTGAAAAAAATCCAGTTTACTATTCCTGACCAGAAAATATTTACTTTGCTAGAACAAATGCTTTTTGTTACTCCAATCCTGAGCCCTTGAAAAATATGAAATATTACCAAACAATTATATTAGGTATAACCTAAGTAGATATGTAAAAATTAATCTATTCTATTCCAATGAAAATATTTTTATTTTAGAAATAACTAACTATCTGAATTAAAAAAAATTAACTTGATAGTTAACAATTCGTTCGATTGTTGTATATCGAGTGTACATAAAAGTAAATTATTCATATGAGTCAATGCATATATAAATAATATATCAAACTTACTGAAAATTAATAAACTCCTTAGTAAGACCGAAAGATATTTAAATAACTTTATTTACTTAATCTGTTATAATTGCCATATTAAAATATATTCCCCAAAACACCGAACCTTTTAGATTGTACCAAGAGATTACACTTTAAATATATTCTAAGGATTGTACATTTCCTGAGCTAATATTATTATTAGTTTAAATATATACTCCAAAATTAAACAATTTATCTTTACCAAATTTAATACATTAAAATTATTGTAATAAATGATAAATTATCAAATGTTACCTGCCATATATGTATATAACTAGTTTTACAGAAATAATTTTTGCATTTCACATACAATTTCGTGATTAGTTGGATGATTCACGATCATTTAAAAAAATAGATTAAAGACTAACCAATAGTGTCATAGGCTAGCTTTATTATAAAAGATGTCCCGAATGTTTAAACAATTAATATTGAATCATGCATATAGGCACAGTGAAATTGTGCCCCTAAATTATTTTAGATATCGAGGAACTGTTCTTTATACTATTACAATTTAATTGTTTAAAAATACCACTTACAGTTAATTTCTAGAATCACTAAATTTAGTCAGAGTTTGGTATAAGATTACGCTCCGATTTTTAAAAAACAATAAGAATGTAAACTTCACAATTTAAAAATAAAGTTTATTACCATAACTGTGAAGTGTTCAGGCGTAAGATCTTAAAGAATTACATGTACATATGCGATAAAAATGAATGCATAGCAATACATATTTTTTTAATTCAATGAATTTTTAATTTACAGTGATTAAAACATTAACATAATATATGGTACACACAAGTTTTTAAATATATATCTGGAGACAACGGTCTTTAATCAGTGTCCATGGTTTGTTTATCACCTAAAGTAAAAAAATATTCATTTGAAATGATGTCTTTTATACAGTATGTTTTACTTATTTAAAAAAAAACTTCCAATGATACGAAATTCAATTCAGGGAGACAGAAAAACAGTTTAAAAGAGCAAGATCGATACGAATCGATGTATAACTGCTTACCTGAGCTATCGACTTCATTGAACATGAAGTCACTGTGATAATCTTTCAAAAATTGAGCGGATCGGGCCTCATCCATGAATAAAGAATAAACCTTTCGTACATCATCCATAGATACTTCCAAAGCCTAAAATGATGTATGTAATTCATAATCATAATGATATATATTATATAAACAGACTCACTTTTTTTTATAAGAGTAATTAATTATAAACGAAATAGCTTACTTTTCGTTTCCTAGCAACTAGATTAGCCGTTGTGATGAGTTGGATGCCATATCTAAGGGAAGTCTCCATACCAATTCGGGTGAGTATTGTTAAAGCGTCTTCACTAATTTCTACATCTTCTTCTTCACATCTACACACAAAACAAAACAAACAAGTTGATTAAATAAAAAAAATCGAATTCATCAAGATTTAGGTTTAAAGATTCTTTTTAAACCATTTGGTAGAACTAATAGGTGTTATACAAATTATCATTTCACATTTAAAATAATCATAATAATATGCATTAATTAATATAGTGAACTTTATTGCCACCTTACCTTATCTTCAATATTTGCTGAACCTCTTTCTCTTGATAGGGTGAAGTATTGATGATCAACAATCGATCCAATAAATCAATGGGAATGCCATGCGGACTCTTATAATTTGTTCCGCGTATTCTGAAATAGATATAGATATCAACAAATGCAAGAAGAAATAATCCCGAGGATTTAAGACATAGTGGCTTAATAAACTCATAATTTGTCCATTCATTAAGATGCATGAGGTAATACATTATTGGGACCTACTCAACTTGTACTATGTATTAAAATAGAAAATAAACCAATTTACCTAGTTATTCCTCGATTGGTAGCCATGATTAGAACCGGAGCCATATCACTTTCTAATGCGCGATTGAGAAATGAGAAACACTCGATATCCAACATGTGAACTTCATCAATAAACAAGACCTGGAATAATTGGTTTAGAATAAACAAATAGCATAAAATTCATAACAAAGAAAACAACTAAACTATAATAATCTAACCATATTTCAATTTATCCGAGTAGAAATCTGTCTTTCGGGGACACTATTTTTATTACAGAGAAGACGAAGAGAAAGTCCGATCTCTATGGAATAACTGGCTCAAGCTCAATATTCAGGGTTGCACACACCCCAAGCCTCTGTTCACACGCACAAATAAATCTGTACAGTTGGCATGTACAAGTCAGTTTGCGCAGTATTGCATGAGCGTGTAAACCAACCTATTTGCTGAAGTGCTTTATGCTTAAAACTAAAGTTCAATTCAAATTAATTTGACTCATAATGTCCTTACTCCAGGAACTATCTCCGCTTTGCCCTCTTCTCTCCACTCAGCTACCTTGGTATTGATCTGTTCTCTAACTTCAGATTTTATTTCACCTGTATCGCCACTGAACAAGGCGAGAAATCCTTGACTGCGACTGTTAATCACATCAATCTCGTGCAAAGTCACAGTGTGCACCACTTCTTTCCTTTTCTGCAGCTCTCCTTCAGGACACTGTACGAACTTTGTCTGTGCACCCATAGCATCATAATCTCGTGCCCTTGTAAATGAACGGCCTAATCGTGTGATCTTACCGGACTGTTTGTCAATGGTGATGATGTCACTGAAATTCGGGAAGAAATAGATAAAATAGCGAAGGCCTGTTTTATGAAATAAGAAGCAAGCTGATTAAAACAAACAGTGTTCCTTACCCAGCTTGTACCTTTTCTTTTGTAAGAGATTCGATCATTTTCTGTCCTAAATCATACACAGTTTCCATTTCAGTGGTTTTTAAAGTCAATTTGCCAAGTTTTGCACCCTGAAAAAAACAATTTTTATAACATGACACAACATATTAAAAGCAATTAACAGTTTTTAAAGATTTAAATGTCTCAAGATTATGAACTTACAGTTCCAGTGGCTGGTCTATCAATCTGTATTTCAACAACCTCTCCCTCGATTATTTCAGCTTCTTCTCTAAAATAACATTTTTGTATAAATTGGGTCAACTATTCTAAACAAACACATAACAAGATAAACTATTGATGAACAAGTGCATATTAATGCAAAATAAGCAATATGAAAAACCTTATTTCATTTATCAAGCATAAACAATGACACATTTATTACTTTTTTACATAGATAAGCAGATGGTTTATTTTATTTACTTGATGCGAACTCCAATTGACTTTCTGAAAGATTGGGTCAAAGCTTCGGTTTTCCCCATCTCAAGAGAAAAAATTTCACTGCCAGCCATTGCAGTAAATGGAGTATCAGAGCCAAGAGCTTGGGCCATTCCCATAGCAATGGCAGTTTTTCCAGTACCAGGTTGACCGGCAATCAGAATAGCTCGACCAGCTATCCTACCTTCTTTTATCATGTCAAGAATAACACCAGCTGACCTTCTAGCCTTACACTGGCCTACCATACCTTGTGACACGTTACGAGCTTCAAGGTCATCATTCAAACCTAAACCACGAATATGTGAATGTGCACCAATTCGCTCAATGCGAGTGATTTCCCGCGTCGCAGCTTCCTGTACTGTCTGGGCAATCTAAATTTTAAATACATAACTTGATTTATTGAAATAAATACATTAAATCCAAAATGATAGATTGCTAACTTTTATCTTAACTATAAATTCCAAATCACTTTCAAGAGAATAAGAATACTTAAGTATATCGAATTTGAATCTATTACAAGTCCTTGATTATATTATATTTCTAATGTAGATGTGTTTCCTTTAACAGATTCATGCTATAAAAGTTTAAAAGGTAAAACAATAATAGAAAGCATCAGCTGTTTAGTCTAAACAGCTGGTGCTTTCTATTATTAAAGACCTTTTAGCCTTTATATTTCTAATACTTCTAGTTTTCAAGGAAATTCAAAGTAAGGTACAGTAAAACAGAAATAAATAATTCAATTTCTAGAACATCTGAAATGAGGCATAACAACAATGTTTGTCATTGCTATGTGATTATCATCATACCTAAATTCACATACAATTTACAGAATGTATAGAAATGAGTATCTGATAATAAAGGCACTAATAAAATTAGTGAATTCTAAAAATTTCTACATATTAAAAACAAGGACAATACATACAATATATTATGAATTTTATCGATATTATTTAGTAACATAAATATCTATCAAAAGCAGTGGTATGGAATATGGATGAGGTATTGCACATCTTAAGATAAATTATCAAAATAAAGATAAAATTAAATACATCATTGAATAATATGTGGCTAGCCTAATATGCTACAAGAATACTATTCTTTATCCATTAATTAAATCTGTGAATACACTACAAACTAAAACATAACTCATATTGACAAATGAGACAAGCTCTAAAAATAAGAAAATAATTGGTCAGGATTCAGGAAATATTATTTTATAATAAAGTCATTATTCAATTAGGTGTCAAAAGTAAAATACCTATTCATCCATACAAACACTGAAACAGCAACTATTTTGTTGCTGAAAAAATATACTAAATTCACTTTTGATAGTAGTATTAAACAATATATATTTTGTTGCTGTTTTAGAAATATGTATATATATAGTAATGATATAGATAAATTATTTATCAGAATTATAAAGACACCATTTATATTAAATACAAAAATAAATATAAATATATGCATATAAAATAAAATTACCGATGTCATTTTAAAAATCGAGGATTTCTAGAAGCGTGTTTGTTTGTTTGGTCACAAAAATTATAGTTAGGAACAGAATATTTTTAGATTCATTGAATATGTATAACAACTTATTAGTAATTTTTTCTATTTAATAAATTTAGAAACTAAAATATCTTAATGACATTCTAATTAGTGGTTATTACTATTGTTTTAATTAGCTTATAATATTAAATACTAATTTTTAAGGAAACATCTTTTCAAAAATGATATCATTAATTTATAATTATCTTCTGTTAGTTTTAATTTTATATCTTTTAATAAGTAAAATTAAATGACGTCGTAACGATTTCTAAGAGCGGTAGTTTAATTTATTTTAAACTTGTAAAAAAATATACTAAATTCACTTTTGATAGTAATATTAAACAAAGTATACTGTTCATGAAAATAAATACTTAATCTTTATGATTTTTATGATATATATTCATCCGTCAGAGTAGGTTTAGGTTAGGTTCACTTATTCACTTATCAAAAAATTATTTCAAATGAGTTACCATTAGATAACAACAAAATTCTGAAAACCCAATGATATGAAATAAAATGAATGAACTCATAAATAAAATAGCAGTATGAAATTAGCGATACAAGTAGTAATCTGGATAACTGAATACACAAATAAGGGAATAAGTCTTCAATATACAACATTTAAAGAAAATTTAAAATATAAATGTGTATATGTAGGTACTAATGAGAAAATATGGCTATTTAAAAACATTCATATATTAAGTAACAGAATGTAAAAAATACATCTAAAATTCACATTTTGTATTTAAAAATTTAGTGCTTAAATAAAAAGATTATAACATAATTATTATTAAGATTAAAGTTAAGAAATAATTAAGGTTTATCTAAATTATAACCTAACTCTAACCCTAAAATATTGAAAGCAAATTTCCAATACTATTTTATACATTTCCCTTTTATTACCTATATTGGGTAATTTACCTATTAAGAATTATCATATATTTTTATTTCACTTTAGTTGGGATAATATGTCAGAAGACAATCAAGAAGTAGTAAATGAGGTTATAGAGGGTAATTTGATTTGATTTATTTAATTTTAATTCTTTATTATTATATTTAGATTAAATATTTTTTAATCAAATATAATTTGTTTTATGAATTCAACAAAGCTTTATTAAAGCTTTATTTTATTAATAATTAATTAATTTGGATTGTATGTTTAACATTTCAAAATTATAATTTCAGAAGTTGGTCCTAAAATCAGCAATGGTAATGACAGTGAGTTTTTTTACATTCAATTTTATCTTATTTTTTTGTAAGTCCATACATAGAATCATGTTTCTTAAGAAATCTATAAAACATATTGCTAAAGTTCTAAATCCATTTGCTAGAGATAAAAAACAAATCTCATTGGTCATAGAATAAGTTAGAAGTCTCTATCTATATCCACAATTTCCTCCATAGCTCCTGCAATGAGTTAAATATCATTGCAAAATATTCCATATCCATGAAAATGGATAGTAGCTTTCACAAAAGTATGATCTGATGCTATTCCAAAATATCTTATCATATTGGCGGTATATATTATAGTCAGATGGTTGCATCTTCTCAGATCATGAACTTCAAAGTTACATGCATGTATATTCTTCATTTTGTAATGTTCATTTATGTATATTGAGTATTTGAAAATTTTAGAATTTAATCAGAAAAGTGGCAATGATTCTGACAGTGAGTTTATAAATTTTTAATTTTAATATTCTCTTTAGCTATGAAATTGTTGTAAGATAGTTTATGAAATCATGCAGTTTTTAACAAATCTTTTATATCAACAAAGTGTATCTGGTATTCTATAAAAGCAAAAAATAGTTTGTAATATTTTTATTTAAGAAAATATAAAAAATTCATTCAAGTAATAAAGAGTTCAGAAATTTTAGAGTATTAAATAACGGACATTTAATTTTTCATGTATTTTTTCTAATTTAAAAAAATCAGTTAAAGATCTACTTACTTGGAAGAATCCAACAAAAACTGGTCTTCTATTTGGGACACTGATCATCATTGAATTAATTTGTATCAAGACATCTCCAATTTTTACCGTTTGTGTAGCAACAGTTATCATCATTGCAATCAATACTCTATACTTAACAATAGAAAAGGCAATGCCAACCTTGGCTCAAAAAATATCCTTTTTGTAAGTTGAAATTTGATGGCATTCATTTTTTATTGTCAGTAATGTTATTAAATCTTTTAAATAGATTAAATGAAGCTATTCATTTTAACATTGTATAATGTAATGTTGACTTAGACACTTTTTTGTTCCAATTTTTCGATGAGGTATAGAAATTAGAATTACATAAATATTAACCTTAGACAGAATTTTCGTATTCCAATTAAAAATTTCAACTTAAAAATTCATTCAAACGAAAGTAGCTGCCAAACAATATGATGGGTTGAAAAAGAGCCGCTCCTATTATCATAGCTATTTAGTTACTACATATATGATGTTTTAATTTGTTTTTAGACCTTTTCCGGATACTGCTGTGGTCAGATTTCTAAGCACTACCGGTAAAAATTCGGTTTCTAATTCTTGCAATATTATAAAAAATGATATCGAAAAAATTAACGATGTGCTATTGACTGGAGATTTTTTACTCTCAATAAAAGTTAGTGCAAAACTTTATTTTCATGCTTGAATCATAAAATTACTTTATTTTAAATTACTACTTTTATTTATAAGGAGTAATCTTTCATAATAAGGAATCTTAAAAATAATTCTCTATAAATTTAATTTCCAATACTAATCACATTTTTTCTATTTATTAGACGATTGTTGGGGTCTATTGTAAATGCTTTTCTTTTAATGCATCTTCCTTAAACTGCAAAATATAATAATCTTCCTTATGGCTTCTATTAATTAATATGGGATAAATACTGTAGTTTAACTTTGCATTATAGCTCATTCAATTCTATCTGTAATCTACTATGCATGAATGAATATGATAAAGTCTGATTTTCTTCTTACTTGTTTGAAATCTTTTGTTAGTTACATTAACTATTTATAAGGATATGGGATTATTTATAACATAAGTTGCATCTTCTTTTAGTCCGCGATTAAGTTAAACTTAGCTCAAATTTTATGTATGTAGTAGATAAAACTCACATAAATGTACTTTTATATTTCTGATCATCTGCTGTGAATCTTAATTATGAGATTATATGCAAGCCCGTATTATTGAATCCTTACATTTATTATTGCATTGCCTCTATATAAACATGCTTGGTGTTTTTACAATGTTTGTCCTACAGATGTGATGTGGATAATATTATTCTTCATGTATCATAATATGTACTCTCACGAATTACAGGACAATATCTGTATTCGTGATCTATTGTCTATTATCATTTGTCTAGAATCTATTCCGTTTCATTATGCGGGGACAGACAGTTCAATTTAATTTCAAATGATATTTGTGATATTTGTGTGCAGAGTTTGAGTCCAATGAGTAGTTTTATGATCGAGTAATATTACCCTTACTAACAGCCTATGTGTACTATGAATTTCTAGAACGAATCTGATGATCTATTTTTATGATCTATATGTAGTATCTATGTATCCAGGGTCAAATAAAGATAACTACATTACAATCTAGTGATCGATATCAGTGTTGTCAGTACATCTGGTGTTGAATTTTATATGATGAATCAAATCGATATTATTTGGGAAACTTTCCGGATAGAAACTAATTTGTTTAAATTCTAGATGAAACGTATTGGGATAAATAGCTCTTGATAAATAAACAATCAGTTTATGTAGATAATTGATATTTCAAATTAATTATTACTATACAGTATACTTTGGAACTATTCATCTGTTATTCATCAGTCTTGTAACTGTTCATCTGTTATTTATTAGTCTTGTAACTGTTCATCTGTTATTTATTAGTCTTGTATCTATTCATCTGTTATTTATTAGTCTTGTAACTGTTCATCTGTTATTTATTAGTCTTGTAACTGTTCCTCTGTTATTTATTAGTCTTGTATCTGTTCATCTGTTATTTATTAGTCTTGTAACTGTTCCTCTGTTATTTATTAGTCTTGTATCTGTTCATCTGTTATTTATTAGTCTTGTAACTGTTCATCTGTTATTTATTAGTCTTGTAACTGTTCATCTGTTATTT
>JAYMFX010271218.1:4603-15787 GCA_036784945.1 Monocelis spectator
ATGAATAGGTATTTTCGTAAAGCTGTTTTAAGAGACGTTACATAAAGCGATCTTTCTAATTAATTTGTTTTCTAGCAGGGGGACTCAGCTAATAATGGGGGTCTACTCTTAGCGATTTTAATAGGAGAACGTTGTCGATTCGATCTGAATTTTATATTCGGGCATTTTAAATCAGTCGTAATCTGATTGAGAAAGTTACTGTCGTCCAATTGAAATGAGAATACTTTGATTTCTTAGAGATAGCAATTATTCAGATTTCCAATCAATTTTTCAATCCTCTCTTTATTA
The DNA here is from genome assembly GCA_036784945.1 of Monocelis spectator. NCBI lineage: Eukaryota > Metazoa > Platyhelminthes > Proseriata > Monocelididae > Monocelis > Monocelis spectator. The sequence continues at coordinate 4,892 of JAYMFX010271218.1, forward strand.
TTTCGTGTTTTTGTGACTGTAGGCTGATTGTCCGGATAATGACCAACATTCTCTGCACATCACAGTATCGACCTATCAAAAGCATTCGTGGGGTGATCTATTAAAGAAGGTGAGCGTTTTCCAGTTTGTGAAAGCACTGCCTACAACTATTTATTCAATTAGCATTTGTATATAAAGTGTTGATTTTCAGACGCTTACACTCGCCATCGACAAAGCTATGAAGGAAGACCTTGAATTTCGCAGAGGTCTACCAGTCGGGTTTCTAACCTATATGGGTCGGTCTCATGCCAAAGTGAAAGTAAAGTTTCATTTATTTATACTGTAATTAAGGCTTCCGAACCATCATCTCAGATTTGATAAGATTTGTTTTCAATCAATCTGCGATTTACTTACCTAGGCTTTATTATTCATTAAAACATCTTTGCTACTAAAACTTTAGTTAGTAGTAATACTCTATACAGCGCTATGCAATATTTCATGCCCAAAAGTACTTAGCCGGGATTCGAACTCTCGACCCCTGGATTGGTGGTCAAGCGTTCTAACCATTCGTGCAGCGCTCTCTACAAAAGAATGAAAATTTGAAAGCGTTCTTATACTGCGTGCTAATTCAACTGGATGCTAAATCAGAGATAGAGATTACTTAAAGCTTGAAGCAGTATCATACTATACTAACAGTAGGGTTGAATCAACCAATTCGCACTGTTAGAGTGACTCAAAGTCGAGATAATATCAGCACAAACGCCTAGCTAAGCGCATAACAAATGAAATTGAAAGGGCCACAAGGCAGTAATGATACAGTTTACTGATTGTTTTGGTATAATGAATAATGTTTTGTAGTGATAAATCGGTTAGTGGCCTTAATTCAGCGAAATTTATGCTCAAATTGTCAATATTTTAGACTGCCTCTCGTCTTACTCAGCGGGATTCTTTCAGACAAACGTTCAAGCAATTGACCAATCGACTTTGCAGCCTTCATATGCCCATGGATCTTGGCTGTGATGAGTTGGGCAAATCACTCGTGAAAGATAGTTTGCCTCCAATTTTAGAAGCTTGTAAGTCAATAGATTTTGAAATTTGGTAGATTGTGTGTCGTGATATGACTTCTTTCACTTTCAGTGATTTCAAAGCTACGTAAAATGACTCCATGTTTTGTTCTATTTTTAGCTGAAGCAGCGGTTCATGTGCTTGATGCAGGAGAGACCTGGGTCTCCGGGATGAACCAGGTTTGCAATGTTGTAGAGCTCACTCCCGACACGAAAATCCGCCTAGTCAGATGGTCGGCTGTTCGGGCTGTGGAATCGGTTGATGATGAAAGTGTGGCGGTGTATCATTGTGCGGACAATACCAACATCTACCATGAGGTGGACCCACAACCCATGTATCTACAGAAAGAGGTACCTACCAGTAGAATGAGTACTAGACTCTAGACTCTGGAAAGTAGATTGTTATAAAGTTGTTTTATACAGCTGAACGTTTATGCCTGCATATTTAGTATCGAGTTAAAATTGTTTTTGATATTTGGACGTTTCACATATCTACAATTGGCTGGCTAGTCAGCTATTTCAAACATCGTAACCACATAACCATGACCTTTTACTATTCTCTCAAAACTCCTCTAAACCCCACCCTTCTAGTTGGGAGCGGCTAATCAAGAAGAAAAACTTTGTCTCGAAGCTTTTCTCCGCAAGGCCAAACATCTATGCTACTGCAATCCTCTCAGCCTCGATTTAACTTCTCATTGTAGTATATTCTGCGCTGAAAACTGGCTTCGTTCCATTTTCAAGGATAGACTAAAGGTGTCATCCAAAAGTATCTAAATTTCAAAATCAACTATTTGTTGGAATTTCGAACATCATCTTGGAGCTACTGGTGTTTTATCGCTTTGTAGCTGAGCCTACACTCGATGTTAGCCAAGTGTTTACAATATTTAAGATTTCTTAATTCGACTGTCTGTTAAACCTATCTACTTATTTAAAATTACAATTCTAGCTGACCCCTGCGTTTGACAAGTTGGTGACTGATTTCCCAGATTTCACGAAAATTGAGGATCTGCCACTCACAAATCTGGATGAAAAGGTAATTAACCGTTCATTGGATTATTCATTTAGTTTTAGACTGAATCCCAATTGAAAGAAGTCAATTGTTTGCTTTCTCTCTTTTAGATGGCATTCGCAGCAAGTATGTATGATCGAGGTTTGGTGATCACGGAGGGGTATTTACCTTTGAGTGAAGATAATCCCGATGACTCCAGTTTTTCATTGTAAAATGTCATGCCTAAGATTTCATAGAAAATGAATACATACAATTGCTTCATGAATTTAGTGGGTTATTTTTGTTTTAAAAATTAACAAAATATGGCAGCTACAGATTATCTTCTCATTAAATATTTAGTAGATAAGTGGATATTATAAGCCTACTATTTAATAATATCCACTTATCCCGTCATCCCATAGAGATCGGACAATATTTTCTCTATTACAAAGAAGACGAAAAGAAAGTCCGATCTCTATGCGTGATCCATATTGGATAACTTTTCAATAAATTTCCTATAAATGTAAGCCGTATCATTAAATTGGTTACATCTTGATAGATATAAATGTAAGCAGCAGATAATTTCATTATTAAATTAACAGTAAAAATTAATTAAGCATTGGAATTAAATTTAATATAAAAAAGTTATTTAACTTAAAATTAGTTTCGTGCGGAATTAGAATTAGATCTATGCGATATAAAAGGAAATAGAGAGTGGGTCGCATTATTGGTTATACATACTTTTAAATTGAAGAGAGCTTTTTACTCCGATGTATAGTTTCAGCGTCGCTGCTCCTATCTTCTCCATAGTAAAGTCAGTCGCGCGGACGATACCTGCTTCGACGACTTTCTATAGATAAAGCTAGGCGTTTGGAAGCTGTTTTGTAAATAGAAAAAATGAGAGAATCTCAGTTGAATTGTTTGTTTCATGTCATGCCAAGAATTTTGAGTTTACACATTTGAAGAGTTTATAATCATGAATATTTTGACCTATTCTGAGAATCTTCATTTTAGCCGAATTAATGCTGTTTCAATAAATTCGAAATAAATATGGAACCCATTTTATGTTGGTATGATTTATAGATATTTCGGCAGTGTCGGATATCCTCATTGAGAAAATAATAGCTATATGTATATAGGCTTTTGGACACCATGGGAATACGAGGCATAATTTTCCCCGCAATTAGTATATTCATGATATTTCGAATCCGCCAGTAAGCTCGATGCGAGGGCGGCCATATCATCGCTGAGAAAAAACGTAAAATTCCTAAAGACCATTATTACGATGCGTGGCACTGTTTATCTCTATCACTCGGTATTTTATAAATGAACGCTTTTATTATTATTTATATACTTTTATAATAAAACTTTGTAAATATACTCTGTATACAGAGTATATTTCAAAGTTTTCCAAGCAGGTTAAAAATTTAGTTTTGTCTATTCAAACCTTAACTATAGGTATCAATTTTAAAACCGCGTAATATTAGAATTATGTTCGCAAATTTACTGAACACTTAATTATATGAAAATCTCATTTTCAAATTTACATAATCATATAGGAATAAATCAAAAAGGATTGATGAATCGCACTTATGTAATATATTTCTATTCATAAGAAATTTATTTCGTGCATTATTTACAAATGTTACACAAAAAACTGTAGTATTTAATTGATCTTCAAGTAAATGCGTAAATTATCTGGTATGGATAATTCGATTGTAAAATCGAGAAAAGCTTCCACGCAGGTTAGAGGCTCCATGTCCAGAAGTATTAAATTATTGTACGAATTCTCATTTCAAGGTCTACATATTTACAATTAAAATAACTTTGAAAAGTGAAATACGGTACTACAACATTGCAACTCTAAAACTAGAATGTTCTGCAAAGAATGAAACCATCAATTTATTAGAAAGAGAAAAAAATATAGTCATCTTAGACATTGGGCAAACGAGTAAAAAACACACATTGACAAATAAGTAAATTAAAAGTTATGTATACTGAGTCGAAACATTAAATTTGTAATGCAGAATGAACCTTGCAATTGTTTTAATAAGAATGTTTCACTGTATGCCAGAGGACGATCATCATCACACTAAAATACAATATTAGACACAATCTAGATGATGTTCAATAACAAGAAAAAAAAGGGATGAATACTTATAGTAAATAGATCAAGAGTTACACATTTGAATACAATATATGGTCAAGTTTGTCAGCATTACCTAAATATCATTCACTAAGGTTAAAATGCTGGATACAAATACATATCATGTAGAAATATTTGTTTCAAGGGCTGCAAACACACAACTTACTGTTCAAATATTATAATTTTATTATATGTAGTATTAAATTAACAAGTCAATCAAATCAAAATATATTGTCATAATCAGTCTGTAAGAATATTATATTGCATAATGAAAAGTGTAAATCAGTTATCAATACCTTTAGCTGACCAGTGACAAATATGTACACACCATTCTCCACTGGTTGAAAATCTGCATTTGTAACCACAATGGCTATGGTTTTCCATGGTAATGCCTAGAGTTTGAAAAGTTTAATGAAAAATAAACATCAACAAGTCAATTTATAATAGAATAAATACATTTGTTAAGAGAAAGTACCTACCTTGTATTTTTCAAGAATGGCTGCTTTCCCATGTAATTGATTTCCTTCATAAGTCATCAAAGCTTGATCCTAAAAGTTTGTAAAATACTAATTATTGTAAATTAATCAGCCATAAAAAAGTTAGCCAATAAATTGATTCAGAATTAAGAAAAGATGTATAAGTATAAAGTAAACCTTCTAATATGCGCAACATTGTAATTAAATGATATTGTTTCCTTCCTGGTAGCAGCTAATACAAGCAGTCTAAGACATGAAAATGTTGAATTAGGGTGAATTTATATCTTGTTTTGAATCAATTTAAACTATTTAAACAATATTTTTGAAAGCATTTATAATGCACATATTTTCTAAAGTGTAACATGATTTTAAATGTATTAGCTATTGAATGCTTTGTGAAAACATGTTAAATATTTCACAGCACAAATATAACCTTAAGGTAGCACATTATCAAAAAGCGTACAACAGAGTGCGACATTTTCTGTGATTCAATGCCTGTACAGAGTGATCAATTGATTGATGCTTGCCTATCAGTCATTTAAATTGTTCTATAATCAAATAGGTAGTGTTAACAAATTAGAGTAACCTTTTATGTTGCAGTAGTTAAATGTAACATGATTCAATGTTATGACCAATTAATATGATAAATTGATATAAAATGTCCAGAATAAGAATAGAATCCTTAAGAACATACCCAAACTGGAATACATTTGGGCATTCAAAATATAATTGAAAAAGAAACCTCGAAAAATAGTTGATGATTTGAAATTTATCCAATAGTTTAAGTAGAGTAGATTATAGTACAAATTTTTATGCATGTCATTTATATTTGAAATAAGTCTTGACTGACATATGTTGATATGGTTAGATGCTAAGTTATGCAAATAACATATTAACCATACAAGGATTTTATCAAGCAAGTATTTAATAACTTGATACATTATCTAATGAATTAACAAGACAAATATGTTTTAGATTTTAAATATACATTGGAAAAACCACTTGGATCCTTAATACTTCTAATTGACAATATTAAACTGCAAATATGCAAATATATGGACTTATAAATTATTAAGACATTAAGAACTAATTATGCAAAGATTATAAATGATATAAATCACGATAAGATAGCATACATGGAAAAACATTGCAATAGAATCTCTAGATGTTTGCAGTGTTTCATAGAACTTTTGAAGAAATCCAGCTCCAATTTCATTGAAATTGCCAGGATATGCAGAAAGATCAACTGACATATTTAATTAATATTCACCACGAATATTTTAAATTTAAATATAATTTTAGGATTAAATGATGCAATAAAAGAAATTTAATTGTTTATTGCCCGTGTCTCCACTGAACAGAAAGAGAAGTAAAGAGACATAGTAAATAAAAAATGTTACACAATATAAGAAATAAAAAGATGAAAATGAAGAACCATATTAAACGGAAAATTATAAAATTGAAAAGAAATAAACTAAGAAAATTCCTACTCTTTTACCAATAATTTTTTATTCAAATGTGGTAGACTTAGAATAACTAAACTGCCTTTTAATTACACTTCCACGAGCAACATTACCAATTGTGCTTATATAATAATTTATCATTTTCAGCTGTATAGTGCATGATGATTGGAAATTATGGAATGATTTTAAGTGGATTAAAAAGAACTATTTAACTTTATAAATATATGTTCAATATTACCACATTTCATTTTCATGATTAGGTATAATCGTTTTTCCCACTAGTTATTGCTAAAAAAAGAAGATAGCTAATTATCTTAACTAATTTTAACATGATAGAAAACAAGGTTTTATATTATTAGGATGCCATTTTTTAAAAAATGTAAGAAATCAAAATTTATCGTCATGTTTATTTTGTAGTCACATAATATAACTTATAATTGTATTTATGTAAACAAATTAATTAACAAGTTTGAAATAATTATCACATTCCAATACACTCGATAAAATATATAGCAATATATAAATAGGTACAAACAATAAAATTATAGAGAATTTAATTAAAATAAAAGCACAAACCAACAGTGTTCATCTATGATGAAAGACAATATACCATATTATACTCAAATATGACAAAATACAGAGAAATAATACCCGATTAAAATATAAATTAGAGTTTTCACCCTCTTGACAATTGTTATGCTGCATACAAATAGCAGTTGATTCACTTTGAGGAATGGATAGATAGAGAAACATTTGAAATGATATGGTTGCAATATTTGAATTTGAATATACTGCCATACATAATAATGAGATCATAAATGTGGCCAATACATTTCACACAATTAGAAAATATAACTCCAAATTAATACAATTGTCCTCAAATTTAAAAAAATCAATACTTTCTTATCAAGATTAGAATTATCCCATGAGCCGATTATTTATCAAAAATTTCATTCTATTAGGAAAGTATAGACTATAGAAAAAAGCAGAAAACTTTCTAAAACTATTGTGGAATGTTAAAAGTATAATTTAGAGATTTAAAAGTTAGATTCTCTTTTTCTTAATGAATTATCGCCGACCCAGATCAGGAAAATTGAGTGGCGTAAAAGTCAATAAGGATAAACTCCATTTGATAAATTCTCTAAACTAAGTATTTGTATGAGATGTGTTATCCTAGACTGTTCTCGGTTCTCCTACTGTGTCTATATACTTTACAACTAATCAGATATCTAATCATCATATTGAAGTAAATACATATCTATCTATCTATCTATATATTTACTTCAATAAAAAGCGCCTAGATTTCTAAAATCCCCCTGTGAAGTTTCCCCATATATAAATTGTAAATAAATGATTTATGAATCTCGACAGAAAGTGTGGCATGTGTGAGCTTCCTTTAACTATACTGACTACATTGCGATATGGAGGCAGCAAGATTAATAACTGTCTGATTCATGCAGTGATTTATGACTTCGGTTATTAAACAATACAAAAATAATTACGATATAGAAACAGAAAAACTCTCACGGTGAAAATAATAAAATTCGATTCGCTCGATGTTATACAAAGATATCACAATGAATATCCTATACTAAAAATATAATAGGCAAAATGATCAAAATGATTCAATTCCACAAAAATCTGGGAACAGTTCATCCAAGAGTTTCAAAGAGGACAAACTTCCATTCTCAAAATTGAAGCTTCTATAAGGTCTTCCTCAAGATCTACATAGGATTAATTAATCTACAGATGAATCAGATCAGTGGAGATTAACGAATCTACAGATGAATCAGATCAGTAGAGATTAACGAATCTACAGATGGATCAGATCAGTAGAGATTAACGAATCTACAGATGGATCAGATCAGTAGAGATTAACGAATCTACAGATGGATCAGCCTTGAGTATAGAGATTTTAAGAAAAGTTATTTTTTGTAAAATATAGAATATAAATGAGTTAATAAAACGGTATAAACACAGCGATATAAATCTGATAATCAAATTTGGAATACGTCATGGAACAACATTTAGAAGGACAAGGAATATTAGAAATCTTGGTCAAAATATAGTTTTCACCATAAAATATTATCTGAAATGCATTCTAAATGATATTATGAATACCATCACCAACCAATCAGAATGTCGCACCAAAATCTATCGATATGAACAGTGTACAGTGTAAACATATCGAGACTAACATCGACAACCCTTCTTATCCCCGGCTTTCACCCGAATCGTATTGGATTTGCGACTAACAGGGAAGGCTGACTTGTCGACGGAGCGTTCAATTCTTGACATAACCAGGTCCAATAGTCTCCCAATTGCTTCGTCTACGCTTTGTCCAGTAGCTGCGCTAGTCTCCAAATAAGGTATCCTGAACAAAAATAATGACACACACGGAGTTTAAGGAACCCCAAGGCGTTTCAAAAACACTGTCAAACAGAAGAATATGCGCTTAAATAATTAAGAAATTAATCCTCTAATTTCATTGGTTAGTACAGTCGATATTTATAAATCAATATATAGATTTATCAATTTATAATCTATTTATAGATTTACATAGACGGAGCTAATCTATTTATAGATTTACATAGACGGAGCTAATCTATTTATAGATTTACATAGACAGAGCTAATCTATTTATAGATTTACATAGACGGAGCTAATCTATTTATAGATTTACATAGACGGAGCTAATCTATTTATAGATTTACCTAGACGGAGCTAATTTATTTATAGATTTACCTAGACGGAGTTCCAATCTAGAGTAGAGTAAGGTCGCGTTAAGATAGTTTATTCGTTATCTAAACAGAAATTAGCGGTTTTCTACCACTTTTCTCTTTAGAACGGAATTCTCGCCTCTCTGTGGAATTCTCTAGACAAATCTATAAATAGATTATAGGTATGTTAATGGAGCTAAAATGAACTAAAATGTTGTAGTTCCATATTTCCTAATTGAAAGGAAGGATTGTAGATTGTAGAAGGTGAAAGCCATGACCTCTTTATCTCTTTCTAATGGTTCCATTTCTCTGTATATGAGGAGGAATGCTGAGTGAGCTACAGATACTTCAATGACACTCGGAGGATAATGAATTGAATTCTCTGATTGAATTAGATTGCATCCCAAGTATCGAGGAATACAGTTTTAAGAATATTAACTAAAGCCAACTATTCGAATTCAGTGTCAACAGTGAATTTATTCTTCTATATAAAAATCATAAACCACATATTGATAAATCTGTTTCATCGAGCTCTTTCTCTACAATAATCCCTATAATTATTACAAATTTAGCAATTCATTAATTGCAACACAACTTCAAGCTTTATTGCAAGAAACTTAAATGTTTTAAATAAGTATAACTGACAGAAACTGTGAAGCGAATCAATATTTCCTCATGTAGCTTCAAAAAATCGCAACTGTAATTTATTTCCTCAAAAGAATGCCAACATGAAATAGGAAGGAGAAAAATCATTACCATAAGACTTTGATCAAATACTTGTAAATACCGGTTGTTACATTGAGTGTCATGCTGTGATCAAGGGGAAATTCTTTTATTTATATCTTTAACTACAGATAAAATATAATCTTTCATTCATATGAAGTCAGAGAGAGAGAGATTGAGAGAAAGAGTGTGCGAGAGAGAGAGAGAGAGAGAGAGAGAGAGAGAGTGAGTAAAAGAGTGAATAAGTGAGTGAAAGAGAGAGTGAGTGAGTGAGAGTGTGAGTGTAAGAGAGAGAGAGAGAGAGAGAAAGTGAGTGTGAGTGTAAGAGAGAGAAAGAAAGAAATAGAGAGAGAGAGTAGAGTGAGTGAGAGTGTAAGAGAGAGTGAGAGTGAGAGTGAGTGTGCAAGAGAGAGAATGAGAGAAAGTGAGTGCAAGAGAGAGAGAGAAAGTGAGTGTGAGTGTAAGAGAGAGAATGAGAGAAAGTGAGTGTGAGTGTGAGAGAGAGAGAAAGTGAGTGTGAGTGTAAGAGAGAGAAAGAGAGAAAGTGAGTGCAAGAGAGAGAGAGAAAGAGAGTTATTGTATGTAAATTTGAGTTATGGATATTTGTTGACTGATATTTTTTATCGCCTCTCTCTATATTGGCACTCAAACTAAATTCCCTAAAGGTTAGATAATATTTAGTGAGTGTAAGTACAATTTAGAATCTCAAATTATCCCTAATAAAATATGGATAAGTCTAATTATCCCGATAGATATTAATCCTATTAGTAGCTCCATAATTTCCTCGTTAGCAATGAAATTTGAGAGAGAAATTAGAGAACTTGTAATTATCGGAATTTTGTTACAGAATGTTTTCAAAGTCGACGTGCCTTTAATTCTTATCACATAAAATTAAAGTATCAGAAAAATGAAAAGAAAATGATAGAGAAGAGACACTAGAACAAACAGATATTCTCTTTAATTGAATTCAGTTTGTCAGAAAGGAATACGATTCCATCCATGACACCACAATAACACTACAAAATTAATTGCGGCTAATAAATAAGAATTTTAAATTAAACCACAAAAATCAATAAATTTGAATATTTAGGCTTATTAAACTATACGAAGATGGACGACCATCAATTCTCCAACTATAAACTCTGTAATGTTTATTTCAGGGGAAAATGGTTATTTGATTATTTCAATAACCACTGCGAGGGAAAATTTCTCTAAAAATTATATTTTGATTAAAATAAATATGTCATAATTAGAAATGTGATGTGATAATTAGAAATGTGATGTGATAATTAGAAATGTGATGTGATAATTAGAAATGTGATGTGATAATTAGAAAT
>JAYMFX010271329.1:0-18357 GCA_036784945.1 Monocelis spectator
TCTATTTTGGATCCACCATCTATTTTCATTTATTCATAATTAATTATGATCCAATCACTACACCACAAAATTTCTAAAACCTGAAAAGAAAAACTACACTTATATTAAATGTCCATATATAAACGAACAACAAAAAAGACAATTTCAATCTACCATTAGAAGGACTAACCTTGAAGACAAAGTCAGATTCTGGTACGACTCAGGGCCGTCTCTAAAAATATTTCAACTTACAAAAGAAAAACCAAAATGCAACATCCTATGTAAGACATGCTCCATCGCAGATAAACCTGACGAATGCAATGTTAAAGGAACACTCTACGAAATCAACTGCAACGTTTGTGACAAAAATACATTGGAGAAAGCGGTCGCCCCATTGGACAGAGAATTTCCGAACACTTTTCCGGCCAACAAAACTCGGCTCTCAAGGGCCACTTCCAGAACACACATCCAAAAGCGATAATCAGCAAGAACATCAAGTAGCGAACTCTACACTAAAACTTTCGATATGATTACAAACGTAGAGTCGTAGAATCGATTTATATAAATAACAGACCCCAAAATAAGCTTATTAATGTCTCAACGGGTATTAGTACTTTTATTTCTTAATTTTCCTTCTTAGAATCCCTTGGATTTCTTTTATTATATATTTCTTTTTAATTTTTAATTTTCGTTTTCTGCATTTCACATTTCGTAACTATGTTAACCAATTAAATCCATTCTTTTCAATCTCTGTATAGTTTGCTCATCCTGATTTGTATTTCAGTTGCTCTCATCTCATTTATATGTATCACACTGATGAAGCCCTCAGGGCGAAACGTTTGAAATGTTTTTAAAAAAATAAACATCTGTTATCTGAGGAAAAGCAATTTTTTTCTCTTTCATTCCCATAATCTGATTGAGGCTAATGGACGTTAAAGTATAAGCCTCAAAGTATATTGGAATTTGATTTTTTAATACACCTTTATACCTAATACCTACCCAGGACCGTATCGAAGGACGTATCAAATTTCCATAGAATTGGAGGGACACTTTAATATTGGAATTTGATTTTTTAATACACCTTTATACCTAATACCTACCCAGGACCGTATCGAAGGACGTATCAAATTTCCATAGAATTGGAGGGACACTTTAATGGTTTAATTCGCTTATATATGATAAACAAAATTATAACAACTTAAAAAAAATTAAATTGAATTCATTATGACTTCAATGAGAGTAGGTATAAAAGAAATCAATAATTAAAAAGAATAATTGCCAATGAGCTATACCGGTAATATGGCTAGAATGTATAGCTATCGAGAATGGGTTGAGCATTGTTCTCCTTAATTGATGTCGATGCAGCATAGAAAGCAATATGAAGACTCCTATCTATCTGCACCGGATAAAGCTAATCCGTAATTGTTTGATGCTCATTGACAATCTAATAACAAGGTGCATGATCATGAATAATTCAGTTCATTATCTAATGTATGTAAATTTACAAATTTACTTGCCTATTATATACCTAACATACATAATATGTAGGATCTCAAATAGGATTTCAGGACCGCAAAATTATTATTAAAAAATGACAAAATTTGGAAAAACTTACTCGTTCAAATTTTCAGACATGTTTCAAACTTTTTCAAATTCTGAAATATAATTCATACCTCCACGCAACGTAAAACATCTCATATCTCCCAGCAAACTAAATCCTGTCAAAACTAAAGTTCAAACTTATGGTTCTGGGAGTTTTCGGGGGAATATGACCTCCAAAATGGCGTCCGACAAACCAAAACTCCCTAAATAATTTTCACCACATTTTCAATTTGAAAGTTCCGCGGGGATGAGTCATTTGGAAAATAACCCAACGTTCTTTGTTTGTTTGTTTTTCATATACTACTAATATTAGATTGTTCCTATATTTACTTAAATTGCCACACAGATAGGCAGACAGTATCGTACTAATGGATCTTCTCTGTTCATGTAAATATCATTGAAATGATTATCATATATCGTCATCTTAATTTGTGTCAATAAAGCTAAATAAAACAATTTAGATACCAAACTTTGTGCGTCACTCAACCTTAAAATTAGCGACAATACCATCAACCTAACAGAAACAATCAATCTTCTAGGCATCACTGTGAGCAATAATATGAAATGGAAGGAACTCTCTTCGACTGTTTCCAGGAAAGCCAGGGCTCGGATCTGTCAAATCCTTCGTTACTATAAGTTCCTCAATGACAAATGCACAAATGACGGAAGTCTCGTCCAAACGCTTGTTTCTTCGACTTATGCGACCAAATCTGGGCAGATCTTCCATTGACAGTTCAACAACACCTGTAGCGCGGCCTCAATTTTGCTGCCCGAACAGTGTGTCAAGTCAATCCCTTCATACAATCGCAGCCTCTCCTATCTCGGCTGAACTGGACCAATATCACTCTTCATCGTTCTCAGCACCGACAGAGTCTTGCTCGCAAGATTTACTCAAACAGAGAACCAACTTCGTTGCCTCCTTATTCCTTCCTCCAAGGTTAACAGGACCGGTGACTCGTAACTCCAAGAAAGGTCATCCTCGAGCTATAAAAGCTAGATAGAAGAAAGCAGGTTATGCTAGTGGGCCGCCCTTGCCTTATTGTAATTTGACTCTCTTCAATCCTTCATGTTTTTGTTTTTCTAAGCATTCTTTCTTTGTTACCCACTTGATTTTGAGTTACCCTACTCGTTGTGGTATTATATGCCTACGTACTTACTTACTTAGGAGCCAACTTTTTGGTACTTGTCGAATATTCTTAAAGAAAAACAATCCCATTTATATATACTATATAGTTAATTATTTCTTTAATACGATGAACACAAAATGATTGTAAAATTGGTCATTAAAAACGTTCGTTTAAACAAAAATGTCATTTAAATTGGACAATATAAATAATACTACAATAAAATTTATATAAAAAATAAAGAATGTTGTCCAGTTTTACTTGATTTTGACCGAATCATTAACGCCAATTACAAACAAAAAAGACCCATGACACGTAATTATACTGTTGGTGAGAGAAAGCAATAGACAGACAGACAGACAGACAGAACATTCATATTTTTAGAGTGTAATTAATATAGCTATAACTAATATAACTAACCCCACAAACTGGCATATGATCCTGCTCTTTTGACTATAATACGTCGACACACAAAATAATCGTTTTATGAACTAGATAGAAACATTTAGAAAATTAAATATAGCCAAAAGAGCTTAGAATCATATGCCAGTTTGTGACATCATTTATGGGGTTAGTTATATTAGTTATAGCTATATTAAAAGAAACTAAAACAAACGATTATTTTGTGTTGACCTATAGATAACAGTCTCTCGGTTCCTTTTACTTACTCTAATTAGGAAAACAAATATATCTGAATTAGAATGAATTCAAATACGTCTATTTCCAGCTTTGTGCGTATAGAATTTATTAAAGTTTTCAGTAATGATGGGCACAGGTATAGCAAGAGTTAGTACTCCAGCCACAGCACAAATACTGCCAACCAATTTTCCGAGTGGCCCTTTCGGAACTTTATCACCATACCCCACTGTGCACATGGTTATGACTGCCCACCAGAAAGCGTCGGGAATGCTTTCAATTTCAGAGTCTTCAATATCAATTTCCACATAGTAAATTGTACTGGAAAATACGAGAATGCACACAATCAAAGCAACCAAAAATAGTCCCAGACCTTCCATGCTCGCACGAAATGTAAGAATTAATACTTGCAGGCCGGGCGAATGTTTAGTTAGTTTAAATACTCTTACTAGACGAATAACACGCAAAAACGCAAGAGAAGCACTGCTCTTAGCACCTTCACAGCTGAATGTGATGAGAACATTCGTTAAAGTTACATAATATGGAATAATGGCTGATAAATCGATAACATTTTTAAAATCTTTTACGAATTGAAATTTATCGGGACAGGAAGTCAATCTAAATAAGAGTTCAACTGTAAACCAAGTGGTACATATTGATTCTAGAATGAAGAATGTATCGTTAAAATTAGGCGCGGCCCCTTTTACACAATGCGACTGGTTAAAACGAGGAAGCGTCTCGACACAAAACAGAATAATTGATGCGACTGTACAAATGACGGAAAATATGGCAAAGATGAGCGCTAAAGCTGATGTTTCTGGATATTCGAATAACATCCAAATTTTCTTTTTAACAGGATTTTCTGGTAGAATTACCTCGTCTATGATATAACCTTCATCTCTCTTATAAGTCTCTATCACTTCTTTTTCTATTTGGTAGAATTCCAATTCGGATAGGAATATGTCATCCTGAACGGCATTTGGACGCTTTAATTTGCCACCATATTGATAATAATTAAATATTGCTTCGAATGTCGGTCTGTGGCGGTCAAAAAAGTATTCTTTTCGTTTAAAATCATAATAAAGAGCTCTCTGCGCGGGAGATCCCAGTAATGTTCGAGGATGTCGATTTAATATTCCGAGCCTAGTTTCAAAATACATTCCACTGACATTAACTGTTACCCGTTCACAGCCCATGGTTTGGCAATTGTGTTTAGTTTTCGTGGAGCTTCTTTCCTCTTCAGCCTTTTGCACATTGTAGCTGGATTCGGGGTGCAATAATGAATTCAATCCGCCAAAATTTCGTGTTGGATCGAAGCGAATAAGTTTATGAAGAACACTGAAAGTACTATTGTTAGATCGATTGGGACTTTTTTGAATTAACATGTTCAGCTCTTCGCTCGAACTCTGATAGTTATTATGCTTTTGGGTATTGGAACTACATCCACCACTTGTCTGGGACATAAACGATGGCACATAGAGCATGGTGAACAACAGTTGCTCGAATTGTTCACGACTGGAAGAAATGACTATAAATAAAACGGTCTCTAAGGACGATGATCCAAAAATTTGTATTACAATTTCGTTAATCATTCTAGTTTTAAAATGGATATGAATGTTCCAATCAGATGATACTTCATCAAATAAAATGCAATGGAGAAAACTAATTGGATACTTCAATTTTAGAATTACTACCTAAAAAATATTCATGAAAAAATTTATATAGAGAATTGATCAGGATCAGAGTTTTCTCAGACCAGTCAATTTCATTTGTGAGTGGAGCCCATATACCCTACTAAATTATTAAAACTACCAAGATTGTTAAAATTTTAAGCTATCAAAATTTTCAATTGATAAATATTTAAACACATCTTTCTGAATTAAAAAGTTTAAATGCTAAAGCAAGCTCCTAATTAGACTTCTTAATTAAGTATCATATATATAATTCATAAACTTACAATGAAATAGACATAGTTCCTGCAGGAACTATGTCTATGGATGAAATAATTCTCATCACATATCAGTTCCCTATAAGTAAGTTAATAATTATATGAATGAAGCTGTATGCCTCTTCGAAGCATACTTTTATAATAATTTACAGTTTTCTTTAAATTTTACAAATTTTAATCGAATTTTTTTAAAAACACTTTCTATATAAATCAAAAGATCTTTATATATCCTGGGCATCCTCGAATACGGTGCATGAAGGCGGACTGAAATGATGTATAAAATGATCTTTTTACGAGTATAATACCTACCTGATCAATTCTAAATACAAAATAAAAACCAGCCTCTTCAAATGCGAGAATGACACTTTATGAGAAAACTTATTACGACGAAGACCCCTCTTCGAAGCATACTTTTATAACAAATGTACGGTTTTTAAAAGTTCCTCGTTCAATCCGAACATTTGACCAAGTATACATCTACATACCTATATCTTTCTAATAGTTTTAAAAATTGACTTCGTGTCTATTATGTCAATAAAGGTTTTATTTATTTTATATAGAAATTTTGAATTTAGAAATACCAAGTGGTCTCTGGTATTGTTAATTAAAACAAACAAAAACTGTCGGGAGGTAGAAACCCAACAAGACAAGCTTATCAAACCCAGTGAATGAAATGCTTATTATAAATAAATGCATTGGAATAATGGAATAATTTTTGGGAAATTTAAATTAATTAGGGTATATTTTTAATATGTTCCTATTATGTAAATAGGCCTACTGATAGCTCAGTTTACACTCCTCTCTCACTCATTCTCTATAAATGACTCAGTCTACATTCTCTTCTCTCTCACTCATTCAGCTCTATTTATTATACTCTCAGTCTGACAAAACGCAAACTGTTACATATTAAGGCAGGATCATTTGTCCGGGGCTGAGAATTTAATATCTGACGAACAACTTTTGCCTCTGATGAGAATGATCGAACCCCTCAAATGATGGCGGGATACTACCTACTGAACCAAGGAGCTGTGATAAGACAACTTTAATATGTAAGAGACATGGGCAAAAACAAATTGGGACTTTGAAATCGAGTTTGCCGAGGGACTCTACGACCACTCGGCAAAAAGGTGGGCAACTGACATGTAAAACGTTATTGTTAATATAAAGCATTATAATCGTTAAGCTGGCGTCTCTTGTTGCTAACTATCATTATAGCAATTAAAGTTAACTTTGACAATAATCCTGTAAAACAAGACACCCACAAGTCAGGTAAAACGTCTTAACATCCCTCTAATACTGAAATTATATATAAAACCAATCTATATGGTCAATAAATGCCGCAGATCGCTTTCTGTAAAGCATATTTTGTTTTACTTCTTATCACTGCATCACTGAATTACAATAGAATGTTTGATGTGTCCATATTTAAATAACACTGGTAAGCAATGGGCATATAGAAGTCGGATTGTTTTAATTTTATCTGAAGTAGGATAGGAATACAATTTCTATAGCAAATGGGCACATAGGTACGTAAATTGTGTAATTGTTGTGTAAATTAGGTATGCTTATATTTATTTTTAAAGAAACTTGATTAAATCATAATTACGTAAAAGAGAGCGGTGGTGGGTGTGGCATTTTGTATATACAAAATCGAGTTGTTTTGGATATAAGTTCTTATATCCAAAACAACTCGATATATATACCCTAGGGTATATACACACCCACCAACACCGAAAACTATTAGCTGTGGTGAAATTATGCCTATTTAAAAAATCACTTTAATGCCATAATTAAAAGATGTCTTTAATACACCCAAGCTCGCTTAACTCGAATTTCAGTTTAAATTGAATTTTATGATTGCATATCTTTTCAATACAGTGAAAAAGCTAACTACCACAAACATTTTAGTTTGTTATGGCGTTGAAAATACGTTATAGTGAGATTTTTTGTGAACAATCTACAGCTTAGATCTCATTTTTTTAAAAATCATTTAGTATAGTTGGTAGGTAATCTTCGTGTAACTCCAAATTTTCATGTCAGGTGGCATCGGTTCACAGAATCAGAAGTGTCTTTTGAGACGATTTAATTCTCTTTTGGTTTTAAAACCAAAAGACCATTTGGTTGTTAGTAGTAGTATTAAATCGTCAAAATACACTTAGTCGAATATGTTCTGATCCGGATTAAATAAAATAAGCAATCCAATGAAATACGCGATTCTTTCAGGTTTATGATACTCTAAAAGAGGGGCTGTATTATTTTAAGAGGCAATAAAGATATCTCTATACATCAAGATACAGAATAATGTCATATTATTGTATTATAAAAGCATCTATACCTAGATCTGTAAAATTATATTTAATAAAATATTAATGATGAATTATGGTGTATTTAAAAAAAGTTTCATATAGATAGTACAATTTCACTAGATGTTGGGTAAGCAATGACAAACGAATGGGGTGAAAACTATGAACTGTCATGTAGATTGTTGATATGGATCAGAATCTGCCTTTCTTAATTATTGTAAATATCCTAACCGATGTTTTAAATAAACGGCACAGATAACTCGCACATAATCGACGACTTTATTGATTAATAATTGTGCCTTTTCCCTTAATTGGATATAAATCGAGTCACAGAAAGGAGAGATATGCTATGGGACTTGAGCGTGCTTTTTATCATTAATTATAATGGCTGAACATTTTAAATGGTACATATGACATGATGTATATATGTAGTATAACATTTTCTGAAAATATGCTGTATTCAGAATTTTGAAGATGAACCATACAACACGAATTCTATCAAAATCTACAAACCATTAGACACAACAAAGGCAACACTACTAACAACCAAATGATAGATTGCCACAGAACACTTCCATTTCAATGTGAATTACCGAATCGCGTAGTTTCTTTAATTATGTAATTATTGATAGCAATCGGATATTGAACAGTTAGTAGCATAAATAAATAAATAATACCATCCAAGTAAAATAACTGTACCATTAAAATTTTAAATATCTATTATTTTTCTAAATTTCACTTTTTCTCTGTCGAATAAATTAAATAAAATGATATAAAACTTCAAATTTCAACAATATTCTTTAAAATACACATTTTTAAATTCAAAATTATTTAATTAACGGGGGCGTAAATAATAATAAAAAAGAAAAACTAATTATAACAGAAAGATATTATTTTTACTCGATGCATTCTTTAACCTCTTTTAGGGTAGTATTTATTTACAATAAACTATAATGAAGAAGAATGGTTTTATACACAAATGGACAATTATGCTATGATGGATGATATGATGTCTGGAAACGGTGCTAATTGTTAGTTACACAATGTTTTATATTACATCAGGTACAATTATTAGCTGATAGACATTTAACAAAAAAGAATTGAATAAAAATGAAATAGGAAGACCTAAAACATAAAATTAGTTAGTAAAAAATACACTGTTTGATGTATGCCAGTCTGATTCAAATAAATATGCATGAAAATGGGAATAATTAATTAATCAATCATTAAAAAAGGAATGTTTACTTTTAAAAACAAAAATGCAATGGAATACTTTATGGCTTATACTGTAATATAATTATATATCGCGTTCATAAAGCAGCAGTTTACTTTACCAAGCTGGTTAGACAGAAGAGTCTCTACCTTAATACGAACAGCACTAAATTGAATGAAACTATGGATTATAAGATTGATTGAATGAGAGAGGATGGATGTCATGCCGGGATTCACTGATGATTCAATCGCCTATCCAGAGTTTGTAAATAGGCGGCATGGATTTTGTTGAGAAAGGCTTCATCATCCTGAAATTGAGATTATAGCGATATGAATTCATGAAAGAATACAGATTAACAATCAAATGATAAGAGCAGAAAATAAAACAATACCTGAAACGGTTAAGCGTTAAAATTATGAGGCATTATATAGATTAAAACGCGCAGGAGAATAAAAGCACAGATAATCGATATCATTATTATCGATTTGTAATTAAAACGACCAAATGGGATCGTTATAACCGATAATATCGATTTGTAATTAAAACAAGTTCATGGGATCTGGGATCTTTAACCAATATTCATTTGAAATTAGGAACAAATTGCAAAAAATGTAATCGTGCCTAATGTTGACATTAGCTTACAAATTTCACCTTTAATGGATCGATAAAGTAACCTTCCAATTCTATAGAAATATAATGAGTACACAAGGGGGGGGGGAGGGGTGTACTTAATTTCCATATAATTAGGTTACTTAAAAGCACGGTTACGTACTTATTGATGTAAATTTAATAAAATTGATTACAAATCCAAAATCATCGTATTTCTGAGCCAATGAATTTTCAAAGAAAAACAAATTTAATCCGGCAGTTAAATATTCTAAACATTATCGTATTTCTGATGTAAGGGGGCTAGTGCTTCATCTTTAATCAAATCATCACGGAGTTCTGCCGACAATTGCATCAGAAATGTACGACAAGAAATGTGGCTGCCAGTAGCTTTGAAGAACAATATTCAGCCAGAGACCATCTTCTACAACCCGCCTTTGTTGTCATCATTCGACACATGGAGTCAATGACGTCGACTCCAAACTTGCATTGTAGTACAGAATGGAATCGGGTTTCTTTTTTCTTTCTAACTGCGTTCTGTTGCCCTTGTAGCGTGACAAATGCAGATCGCCAGCTAGGAAGAATTCGCAGGCATGAAGTAGCAGAGTCTTTGGGGGAGGCAGTTTACGTGTTGGCCGGTACTGTGCTAACGATGGTGGTGCGATGCTGTAAAAGCCGTTGAGCGAGATCTTTGTTTGTGAAACAATCGTGTGGTAACATTGTATCCTTTATCAAACACGGTTTCCATCAGTGCGTCCAGAACGACATGCGTTCTCAAGGCAAAATGTCGATTGCAATCAGCACCAAGATAGGGGATTACATTATAGCAGTATTTATTATCAACTTCTGCTACGATCCAAAATTATCTGGCTTATGAGTCATGTACACATAAAAACTGACATCTTGCCTTGGTTGGGAAGAGCTGCTCATCTACTGTCATGTAGACAGAGGGTGATAACTCTTCTGTAATTTGTTTACGAAGAGACGCAGTACTGTGGAGATCAAGGCGAATTTGTCGATATCAAGATTCGCACGTCGTTGGCATCTGAAGTCGAATCTGATGAACTTCTTGATGAGTCGCATTCTGTCCCTGGGTAAAGCACGGTTGAAAGCAGGGCGCCCATACTGGTTTCTCAAGTGGAAAGTTCTGGTGGATACAAAACACCGACGAACCTCTCCAATTCTTCCTCCGTCAGATTGAAATCAGGATCGGTCACCTTTGCAGTTATTTGTACATTGAACTGAACAATATGTTGAATGTACCCCTCATCTATGAGCAGATGAAAAGCTTCAATGGGCGTTCTTGATGTTATTTGCATATCGTGTGAGACAATGCCTTTCACGGAAAACGTTCTCTATTCGTCCAACGTTTGGCTTGTCAACTCGTTGCCATTTATGTGGCATCGCGACCAACTGATGAGGCATTTTGCACAGAAGTTTCTTCGTCTTCATCATTATCGCTCGAACTTTGGACTGGGTCAGGTTCTGCGTCACATGTAACAATTTCATTCACACTGTTATCGCTATCGATGGCCAGAATTCTTTCAAGTACCTCTTGTGCAGTTAATTGTCTTGCCATGGTGAAAATTATGTACCTACTCTAAAATTATTTTACTTATATTAGACCTGTGATGTAATCTGTAATCCGAAATAAATTGATACGACTCAGTTTTTTTTCAGCATAATGCCATAAATAAATTGTTTTGTTCTCTAATAGTTCTCCTTTCTAGCCTAAATTACTAAATTGAGTAAACTCTACCATCGCTGGGGAAAAGTATGTACTTACTGTACTCTAAAATTATTTTACTTATATTAGACCTGTGATGTAATCTGAAATAAATTGATACGTTTCTGGAGATTAGTTTTTCCCCAAGATAATAGCCAGGAACAAATTATTTTGTCTCGGGAGATTAATTCTCTATATAACTGTATACAGCTTTCATCTACATTGCGCAATCTCTTTAGCCTGCCGCTATATGCAAAGGGTTCCTAAAGTTATGTAGGTTTCTTTTTATAAAGTTATGCATACATTTTAGTCAGTTATTTTTACTGTTAAACAGACCACGCTTCTAGTGTTAAACTGTCAATTCGATGCGAATTTTCTAAGCACAAGTTAAAATGTATCCCGCACTACTGATCCCACCCAGTCAGTATTAATACAACTACCATTTTCGATTTGGGCCGAAGTGAATTTTAAAATAATTAAAATTAAGTAAAACTTCGATTTTATTTCATTAAAATATAAAAATGAATTCCACAATTAACAATTTTAGTGTAACTAATTTCAAAACTAAGACATCATCATTAAAGCGAAGCAAATTAATCAGTCAGAAAAAGTTAACTGAAAGAATTAAACTTTACTAAGGATTTTTGATGAAGGGAAACTATTTCGTATCGATATTTGCGATCTTAGTGCAGAGATTTTGCAATCAATAGTGATTGACTAATATCTGGCAGTCAGTGCCTCACACATTTATCTATCCTCTAATCAGATTTAGTTAAATTTAGTTAAGATGAAAGATTTACAATGAGTGAAATTTTGAGTGAAAGTCAAAACAGATGGACCACAAATATAACACGCGATTATGCTATACGCAATGAAACATCATTGCAATTTCAATCCGCTGCACAACTTGGTATATAATTTTTTTATTCAAGATTAAACGCGAGCATAGCTTAAGATTGTAAATCCATTTCATTTTAAGTGAGTTGGCCCAAATTTTAATCGATATCGATAAATGGAATTAAATTGGATAATTTAGAAAACTCATGGACAAAGTGCATTAATAAATAGAAATTTCTTTTCAAGCAAGCAAGATTGACGGCTTATATTTCCAGACAAATGCATAGAAACAATAGAAGTGGACGATATTAACAATTGAGCTTTTGATAATAACTGAATAATTCGCAACAGTGAATTTTATTACGCACAAACCATTATTCGCATGAACTTCAAAGACCAGGAAATTATAAAAAATAATGACAATAAAACCTTAAGCTTGAGAAGCAATTCATCAGATTATTGACAACAAATTGCAGACTAACCGTGAATCAAATCTATAGAGAAATCTTAGATTCATAATAATATCAGAGAGAGAGAGAGAGAGAAGATATATCCTCAAAATAACATTGCACTTTATCTTTGATATGGAAGTGTAATGGTTGATAAACTATTTGTAATGTCAAAAAATGAATGATAATGATATTCTTACTATTTCTGTGTTCTAACTACTTCAGCATTCTAAATATGTATATGCTTCTACTAGGAATCATGTACGACTTGAATCTATTAAGATCAATGAAGTAGAGTAGATTCAAGTTTTAATCGTCTAAGTACGTGACTGACGTTGTTAAGACCTTCAATTTGCCTTAGCAACTCACTGAATTATTGATTATCATGTGAAGGTGACCATCTCTTACTTGTAGTAAAAAAATTAACGATTCTTTCAATTGCTCCTTGGTTAAATGCAGACCGTCTGATGTGGCTTTTGATTTGTTGGATTTAGCAAGACGAGTTACTAAAGTTTCATTTTCAGTATGCGGTTCACTAATGAGATGGCCGGACAAGGAGGAAGATGCTATGGAATCGGTAGTGGTACTGGCGGCACTCTGATTGTACTTCATGCCGGGTTCTTCAGCCGCGGATTTCTCCAATCTTGATGCCATCATGGATGGCGTCAGTATTTCATTATCGTCATCCTCTTCTTCTTCGTCTTTTTCATTTTTTAGTGATTTATTCAGCGATGGCACATTCTAATAAGGAATAATCAAATAGATACATAAAAATACTACCACTAATAGTCAGTTAATAGTGGGTTTTTTTTACATTAAAGAGCATTATTACAAATTTATCCATCTATCTATCTTAAACAGGGGTCACAATTTTTAATGACTGAAAATTCTCCTTTGTTAATGTTAAATTTTATAGCCAAGAAAGATAGGCGGATAATTAAATAATGAACTGCTAACGAAGAACGCGTTGCATTTATTCGCAATGGCATGCATACAATATCCCTTATTATATCCAAATTTTTCCAATCTATATCCAAATAGATTAAATCATTAAAATTATCTTATTGAATTTAAGCAAAATTCTGTTATAAATAACACTCAAAATGTTTCAGGGAAGATACGCCATAAGCCTGATCTGGGGCTGAACATTAAAACCTATTTTGCCTCTGGTAAGGCTAGAACCTGGGATATTCAGATACGACCCAGAGAAAGGTTACTCAGATCAATGTTCTTCAAGACAGGGTGAAACTATCTATTAATTAACAAGTCTAAGCCTATAATTAGGTTCTGCTTTTTTGTTATCCCTTCTGAATCCAAAATAGAGTTTTCTTATGGATTGCAATATAATTATGTTTTTCTGGAATTCTATGAGGATCAAATGAGGCAGTAAGTTATTAGGGTAGAGTTCATATTGAAATCATAGAGATATATTGGGCATTAATCGTTTAGTCTCACCAGAGGCAAAGGCAAGAAAGTTTCTATTCGTTGGGAAGCTGCAGAGAATGCCCTGTGATCGTGTCGCGACTGTTAAATGACAATTATAGCTAGCTACGTGACTTAAAAATACGAAATAATAATGTAATCATAAAACAATCAATTAATTGGACGATATATAGTTATTA
The DNA here is from genome assembly GCA_036784945.1 of Monocelis spectator. Classification (NCBI taxonomy): domain Eukaryota; kingdom Metazoa; phylum Platyhelminthes; order Proseriata; family Monocelididae; genus Monocelis; species Monocelis spectator. The sequence continues at coordinate 14,046 of JAYMFX010271329.1, forward strand.
TGAAAACGCAAACGTTAGTAACTGATGAAAAGTAACTCTTGAACACTGACAAACTTGAACCTGAGCTATTTGATGCATTTTATCCAGCAAGTCTAATAACGCCTCTTTATTATTGCTTATAGTTTTCCTGTTAAATTGCGCTCTACGAAGAATCTCATTGGAACTAATGGCGGCCTGACTGGCGCAAACGCCTTGATTAGGGTAATTATTTTTTAAGCGAGTAGAGTCCCACATGACAGATTTGAATATTTGACTCATGCTGCTGGGTGCACGAGACTCTAAAGTGGTATTGAGAGTTGCAGTCTTCCTATCTAGCGTCACTTCATCTTCACTGTACTCTGTAGAAATCTCTTGATTGAAGAGTACATGATGATCGGATGGAGTGATTTTGTTAGGAGTAACGTGATTTTTCTTAAGATACAGTAGGAAAACATTCGATATAAATAATAATAATATAGTAGCCTTAAGATTGAGTATAAATGATTGCATTAAAAATACATTTTTTAGAATGAAAATCAAGACATTCTAGAGCTCATTTTTATTCTGTTTTGACTAAAAGAAGTAAATGGATTTACTCTCAACAACTCTTTCACTTCCTTGATCCTGTTTCTCCAGAAAGTCCCTAACCACCTGTTTTTTGAACTGGAAATTCATCAGCAATAATTGTTAGAAATATTTGCCCGCCCTAAACATAACTCAGTTTATTATTCATTTTATGAAGCTGAGAACAGAACAGTAGGAGTCCAATTTTAGGAGACGCTTGTTGCTGATATCTGTTATACTTTTCGAAAATAATTCACCCTCAAAGTTGATTAAAAATGAATGTATTTAAATGAGAGAGTCAAAATTTAGGCGCAACATCTAATATTATAAGCAACAGAAACGCACAATTGACAACCTAACTCACTATTCTTTATTTTCTCTGATAAATAAAACAAATCAGACAAAATCCATAGCAATTATGAAACTTACAATGCTCGCTTGGACATTAGGTGAATAGGATTCCTCTTGACTAACTAACATTCGTTCTAATTGCTCCAGTGTCATACCAGCACCATCATGGCTGAAATTATTAAACAATCTTATTAAAAATATTTACTACTGATAGTAGTAAGAAGAGGTAACAATATTTAAAGTTTACCCATTATCTACGAATTACCTGGAATCCTTTATAACCGACGTTGCAACCGTCACTGTTCTTGTAGCAGGCTGAGGCAAGTTCTTTGTCGGGTTTACAGATGAAATGGCTATAGGCGAGCCCTGAATGAGAACAGTTGCATTCCTGCTACTCTGACTCGGCGATGTTACTGATTGAATCTGATTGGACGAAGCGAACAAATCCTTAAGATCAATAGAACGGGAATTCCCAGGCTTAGCTGAAATAATAATAAAGATTTTTTTGAATCCCACATGTTTCCCTTTTCAATATTTTATCGATAGGAATAGACTTAGATATTGATTGTAAAAGTACGTTAACTATACCATAATTGTTTGCTGACTGCTAATAATGCTCAGTTCTAATGGCTCATTAAAAAGAACTTAAATATAGAAATCACGTAAACCCACCAGCAAGAGAATAGAATTGCTTCAATTGGTCACCATTTGGTTTAGACTAAAATACCAGACATCAGAATGTGATTAAAATCCGGTGATCAGTCACCACATAAATAATGAAAAATAAGGAATAGTAACAGACAAACCCGATGTTCTTGTTTTGCTTTAGTAAGCATTGATATCAAATCGAGACCTCCCATTGAACTGATTGAATTTGCATTACCAAACTTCATATCTGGACTATTTGATGATAGTAAGTCACCTTTTGCAGCAACATTGAAGTTTGTTTCAGGAAAATCGCGAGTAGGCGTATTACCACTAGGGGGTGGTTTGCGAGCTCCAATTTTTAAATCATTACCGCCTGCTTCATGAACGTGCCTAGATTGTTGGAATATAATTTAATCATAGCAAGAAAAATAAAAGGAAAACCTCTAAAAATCATAAAATGACATACTTGCCAATTCTTGCAGCAATTCGAGAACAATCTTCCTCTGAGTAAAACCAAACTGAATGGATGTTACCTAAAATTATTTACATGAAATTTTTCTACAACCAATGCATTTCTTTAGGTTCCTTAATGTTCATAACGAAGTTGTTGATTAATGCATAAAGCATCAATAATCTTTGGCCATTTTTGTGTGCATTATTTATGAATTAAAATGTTAGTATGATCAGTAAACAAAATTTAATAAAACCCAAGGCTGTGTAAAAACAACTATTTAGGTATAATAAATATTAAACACAATGTTTCAAAAATCTTTGTCGAGCAATTTAGAGAGTCTAGAGAATCTTTCCCTTGTAAAGATAATTGTTTATCATGTAAAACTTCATCTAAAATCTGTTATTTACCATATCGAATGTAATTTCTGTAAAAGAGTCTACATAGGTCAAACTAAATGATCTATACATTCTCACATAATTAAACATATTAAAGACTAAATAATTTGTTTTTGCTCATTTACAGAATCATCAACCTATCAATCAAATAAACTTTACTTGGGAAATTTTAGCTATTCATAATAACTATTATAATCCTTTATTTAGCTATTGAATCTATTTATATTATAAGTTCAAGAACAATCTATCAATGGGTGTTTAGGAATATATTTATGCACCTAAGTTTGCTAACTGTTCTGTTTCTTGTTAATCTCTCTTATTGTAACTTCTCTCATGATTTGATCCACATTTATTGCCGCTTAGATTCCATATTTTACACTAGACAAAGATTTTTGAAACATTGTGTCCGATATAATACCCAAATAAAGTGCTTTTACACAGCCTTGGCTTTATTGTCTGATTATTGTCTGCAATGAACTTAAAACTAAACAAAATTTAAATAGAAAAAGAAAGCATATTTAAATAATTCTTCTGTTTGATTGCATTACTACATTTTATCATTAAAAAATGTTTAGTTAAAAACATTAAAGATCTGAGATATTTTGACTAGATTAATTTAACTTAAAAATAAAAGAACTCATTGAAGACAGTAATTTAAATAATTTTAATGTAAAACACATAAGTAAAATTTTTCTTTACCATGCTGATTTTTGTAAAGTAAAAATGGCAATTGAAGCTGAAGTTGCAGATCTTTTGTTATATATTCAATTTGATTAGCAGACACTTTAACATTCAAAATCATAAATGCATAGAAGGGTACTAGAGTTCTGAAATAGTAAAAGGACTAGTTAAAATTATCATGAACACTTATCCCTATTGATTAAAATAAATAGTAGGTAAGTTTACTAACCTTTTGTAAAAGAAAAAAACACCTTCTGTTTTTGTTTTATTCTAAAACCAAACAAAATGTTAGTTCATTATTTGAAGTAAAATGATGAATTTGGCTTGAGTGTGATTAGAATATAGAAATAAAGTCTAACACAAAACCTATTTTGAATGGATGTTAATTCAAAGGTTTACTTACCCATATACAAGAATATGCATATTTTAATGTTATTTTAGTAATCCAAAAGTAGGTATAAGACATATTACATCCCTCACCAATGACAATTTAGATTGCTAAAAATATTTAAGTACCTTAAGAGTCTTTTTCCTAGGTTGTTAATCATATTAATTTTAGAAAAAACAAATCATTTTATAAAAAATCAAGGTATCTTAACAGAATGATTTCTGACTTATGAAAAATATAAATGCAAACTGAAATTAGTTTTTTATTATTAGGTATGCAGAATGTCTAATTAGCTTTAAAATCCTAATTTACTATTAGATAGTATTACCAGATTTAAATGTAAAAGTATCTATATTAATATATAGTGCACACAATATTTAATTGTAATTTATAATTAATAGTGAATATAATAATGTTTATTATAAGTTTTTGTTGTCTGATTTAACAGTTAGAAAGAAGAGGATAAGTCATAATTGTTAATAAAGTTTGTAATTGGGTTGACTTCAATGATTCAGCTTGTTGCTCATATCTAGCTGAGTAGTTAAAGTTAAGTGATAAAATAGTAGAATTATCTACACTGCAAATAAAATGACTAGTTATAGTGGTATCAGTGACAAGTTATGCTATGATTATGAATGCTAGAATGCTGCAATTTAATCAATTATCTAGTCGGCTAGATATGAACAACAAGTTATGAACAAATTATAGTGATTTCTAGCCGCTATTTATTAGTCAGTACCAAAGTAACAAGTTATGAGGAAATTGTGTGGTTAAATAGTGCATAGTGTCTTTATATAGGGAACTTCCCTATATGAAGACTCAGCTCTCAGTTCTATAGGGAAGTTAGAAAAC
>JAYMFX010271440.1:0-18355 GCA_036784945.1 Monocelis spectator
TGGATAATTTAAAATTTAAAATACTGTTTTGATTTCTGCTGAAATTTTATATTAGAGTGTATACATAAATATGAAACTACCTATTTCTATAAACTATGTTACTATTAAGCTATTTTCATGTATAATTATGTGGAGTTGAACCTCTTCCCCTTATTTACTCTACGGACGAAATATTCCTTTAAAACACTGCTTGGTTTGGACTTTCTTTGTTCTTGAAAGTTTAATACCTATACTTGTACAACAAATTTTAGCAATTTAACCTTTCTCATAAAAATTTATTTGACAATCCTCAATAATGATATATCGATACTTCTAATTTGGAAGCGAATATTTATTAAATTGAATTATCTAAATTCATCCGACTTTATCGAGAAATATTGAGGGGGTGGATACATAAATATTAATAAATCTGTTTTACTCTAAATTCTCACTGTAACAATTTGTAGCAGAAAAAAAGTTTTTAACTCTGATATTGAAAGGAGAAATTTATTTTCAATTACAAGAATAGGATTCATGAGAAGTTAATCGAATTTGAAAGGTCTATTATATAGGAATATTTAGTCGAATATATTGTAGTAGGTATACAATATGATTGATCCTCAAAAAGATTTTTCACGAACGATCACATTTTCAATTTCATTAAAAGATTCTCTTCTAAAAATTGCCCCCAATATCCAAGTTTTCTTGATAACAATCGGGTGATTACACATTCATATATAAAAAGTTTGATATCTGAATATGTGTATAATATACCCCATACACAATTATTATAGAATAATAATACCTAATCTAATTTTTCAAAAACCTACATTAACCTGTGTCCTCACTATAATTCTTAAAATTCTAGAGCAACAAGTATATCGTGTATTTTGTAAAACTAATGAATATTTGTTTCTACTTGTTAGTAGTAGAATATTTTTCTGATATTTTGATATGAAAATATAGTGTCGTCTTTCTTTTTCCAATGTTAAATAAAAACTAAAATGAAAATGACTAGCAAACCTTCTTAGGATTTTGTACTTAAAAGGTTATATTCAAATGGTTCAATAAATTTGAAGAGTTTCTTAAATTATGTAAAAGGAAACAAGTTCTTATATATAAATCGCATAACAAATCACTCAAAATTGAATTAACTTTTGGCTGAAATATCGAATACCACAAAATTTCAAATAATATATAATAGTTTATGTGACAAATTTAAAGTTATAGCTTTTAATTTATATAGAATACTAAACTCTTGAAGGAATTAATGGAATATACAAAAACAACTACTAAATAATAATAATGGTATATTTATTTGTGTGCTCATTGAATAGTAAATTAGTGAAACCATTAGCATACATACATACAAAATATGTTTTTATAATAAGACACGATTTATTTAAACAAAATGTTCATGATCTTTTATTACTGTTCTTCAGAAGGAGGGCAGTTGTCAGTCTCTGGGGCTACTGGATTGTTATCGGTCGCAGCAGTGGAAGATTGGGGCAGCACCACATCAGCACCCCTAAATACACGGGTGACGAAGGCCCACTGATTCACATCTTTCTCAGCCTTGTGCTCATCTAGATAAGTGTGGCCCGATACTTCATACTCTGCTCCATACAAATTTCTATCGTAAAAATAATTAAAAGGTTGTAAAATTTAAAAAATCTCTTTAATAATCCATATAAATAAATGTTCGATTCAATCGTATTTTCCAAATTTTCCTGCAAAAAGAAACCTATAAGATTCCTATTAAGGTAGCCATGCTTTTTTATATAAAAATATTGAAATATTGTCCTGATTTTTACAGCGGATAATCTAAAAATCTTTTGGATGAATCATATATTGCAAATTATAAGTAATGTAAAAATTTTAAAATGTTTACCGTGCCATAAAGTTTTCTTCTAATGCCAAACTTTGATTAGTTTTGATATGCTTGATTAGAAGAGCCTCATTCGTCTGAAATAAAATATCAATGACATTTGTATAAAAGAACAATTCTTCCAATTCTGTAGAGAATAAGATGAGATGCTCTCACATTATTGTTTACAATCCATATTACACTTACCGCTATTGGAGAACCTTCGAATTCGAGTCTTGATTGAGGATTAAAAAACTCAGCTCGAAATAAGCATGCATATGATGGTTTCTCAGCAAAATAAATACAGTTGTGGCGCGACTTTTTTGCTGTACGAGTAAATGAGATTTGGTCACTAGCAAGAAAATAACAGTTTGCTCCATAGGGTGCGACGATCATAAAAGGTTCTCCATAAGTAAGTACAGCTCCTTCAGCCTTGTCGCCAGTACTGTATAAAAATTTATTTAGAATTTAAGGTACCATTTTTAATATTCACTCAATAAAGTTCTGATTCAGTAAATATTCGTAGTTGTTAATACATATCTACCTACTCATACATATATGTACATATTATAGCCGGTATGAGTGTATACTGACCTCAAAATTTTGAAAATATTTCTTCCATTTGGTTGTAAAGCATTACTCCCCGAAGCATCAGGCTCATCAGATCTATTAGGAAGGATACAAAGATTTGCCGGAGCTCTATCTTGTCTTCTCCCTATCTGAACTAGAATGGGATTTGCTCCAACATTTTGAATCATTACTGAATCACCATTATGCAATTTGCCATCTGTATTAGCTGTAACATGCGGTGTTGAATCATTCTGAAATATCATATTACTGCAATTAATGTGTCTTATTAAATAACAGACAAATGTTTTCTAAACATGCAAGGCTGTATGTTTACAAATTAATGTATGTTTTTAAATATCATCTAAAAATCAAATCATTAATCTACTTCATCTTGAGTAGAATTAATATTTTCAGTTAAAAGTCCTCCATTTTGTTTCCTTTCCAAAAATTCTTTCATGATTTCCTGAAATAATAATAAAATTGCTTTTTAAACATATGGCTTGTATGTAATTCATGAAAAATAAAATTGATAAAATAAGATATGTTTTGTTGTCTAATCAATCCAAATGCAGTACAGTAAATATCATGTATGGTATGGACAGTAAATGATTAAGGGAAATGTTAACAATAACTTTGAGAATAACAAAAATGGACTGTGGACTGTCCCTACTAAAGTATTTCCAGAATTTTCAATTTCCTTCAAGCTGAAGAATCAGATAAATGTCCTTAAAAACCAAATAAACAAAAAGCAACAGATTCATTAAATAGATTTATTAAATAAGATGTTTCCACTAATCATTAGTCATTATCAAGAAGATAAAAAGTGAATAATGTGATAAAAGGTTTAATATAAACAAATTTTAAAATTTTAAAAATTCAATGAAACAATATAGTAGTTAAAGGATACCGACTAATGATTAGTTGAAATATGTTGTTTAATAAATCTATTTAATGAATGTGGGTTTTAAGAACATTCATCTTATTAAAATATTATTACTACAATCTCAGATCAATGTTGTTTTGACACTAACAAATTCTGACAGCATGGGCATATATTGTTTATTTATTGAAAGAAGAGTAAAGATGAATAATTTGATACACATGCACCAATCTAGTCATCTATCATTATTTCAATCATAATTTCTATTATTTTGATTTAAAACTATGCATAACATTTTTACATATTGTATTATTGCACATTAAAAATATTTATCTTCTAGATAAAATCAAATCCAACTAATCATATTTCATTAGTCAAAATTTTATCTATTTCAAATCCAGCTTATTATATTAAGCTTATAAATTCCTATGTAATAACTGAGACAATACTATAAGTGTGAATTGTCATTGCTACTAGATATTCCCACAAATATATTATTAGAAAAATAAAATTGGATGCATATTTAGAATCCTTATGAAACTAAAATTGGATGCTTAATGATTATTCTCTCAAGAGTTGCTCTCAAGACAGTTTATGCTTGAGTTTGCACATAAGAAAATTAAAATCCATTTCAGAATTATTCCCATAAATAACCAAATTAATATTTTGCAAAAATGTACAATTTGTAAACATAATACATATATGAAGCATGAAAAAATGGTTGTTCATTTAATTATTGGCCCTTAAATAATATAATTGCAATTAATTTATAACATTCTGATATATGTTTGCCTAAATTATTCTGATATTGGAGCAATATTACTAGAAACATTATATGAATTGCTGAGGGTTTAAAAGCAACTCTAATGTCTTAGAAATAAAAACAAATGTAATTGAATATAAAATGTTAAATTAAAAAGTCCATTATGATTAATGTAAAATAAAATGCGAATGTATAAAACTCTAAATACCTCTTCTAATATGACATCTTCAAACCAATTTCCAACCAATGTTTTGGAATTGTAAGTACGGACGTGAGCCATTTTTGGTTTCTGATTGTTAAAATTTCTGAATTAGTCTTTTCTCCTTTTACAATTTCACTGAAAATCGTTTAGCGATTGTTATATTTCCATAGTAATATTTTCTTTCAGAAAATTAAAACACATTATGTTTTTAAAAAAATTTAATAAATAGGCTCAGATATAAAAAAAACATAATCTTAAATAAACTTTAACGCAACAGGTTTTGATATTACTTGACCATTTTAAAAGAAATTTATTTAAAAAAATAGCTAATAACTATATATTTTTTTTTTTTTTTTAGAAAAATAATTATATAAATTTCTAAATAGCTTTGTTTGTATAGGCCACATACCTTTCGCAGTTTACTCCATTTTTCTTTATTAAATGTCTACTAACGTCATTGAACATTCGTCGTCTATTGTAATCATTTAAATGTACCTTATAATGTAGTCTAACCATTGACTTGTTCTGTTTTTTCCTTAACCATAGTATTATGTCATATTTGCAACCATTGATTACTTAAACTGATTTTCAAAATCATGCATTAAAATATATATAAATTTAGGTTCCTTATCACAAAGAATTACCATCACAAATATTTAAAATGTAATCTATACTAGAATTATGTCTCTTATTTTTTAAATTCTTAGTAGTATCCTGGAAATCTATATTATTGATGATAGTTAAATGTTCCCAACCAACTAAAGTCCATCTTTATTCTAAACTATGGTAATTATGCTGATGAATTAATCAATTTTGCTAGCCTATTGCATATTAGACTCAAAGTTGACACATTTTCTGGTGACTGTTCTAATAATAAAACTCTTTGTCAAATTAACTCAAAAGGTTGACAAAAGTGAGTAATTCACTTAGTTTAGTAAATTTGTAAAACATGGTCTTTTCTTTGTTGGTACCTGGGTTGTGCGCTATGTGCACTTTTTCTACATTTGTTTTAGATTCATTGCAATTTTTAAGTAATAACCAAAAAATTTAATGTTAATATCCTGACCCATTATAAAATTTATGATTAACTACAATTATTTGTATAGTAAGCGTAATTCTTGTTAATTTACAGTTCTGTTGGGATATACTATATGGGAATTCATACTATATAGCTTGATCTATTTTCAATAATAAATAAAAAATGATGTATGTGTTGTCAACTAGACATTGACATTGTCTACATGGTCAAAACCTGTTAAGCTAAATCTTTACAATTGGTTGGATCGATATTTTACTAAATCATGTATAGCAAGGAATTCCCATTTCAAGAACTAATTGACTTGTTGCATTAGAAAATACATTTTACAGTTATTAATGCACTCATTTAAAATATTTTACAAATTGAATTACTTATTTATTATTTCCATTAAATATGATAGTAAATGATTTTTGATTAAATACTAATTGACTTACCTAATTCTATTTTAGATGAACAAGCGAAGAGTAAGTTAACATGTTTATTTCTCTTTAAAAAATTACATATTAAATTAAATAAGTATTACATACAATAAATTACCTATTCTCATTTAAAACTATCGGGATTTTGATGTCAGATTAAATATTTGATAAAACCTTAAGGGTCATAAAGTAATTGAACACAACAGACATAAATTCATTGGGGGTTTTATAATTAACATTTTCTGTTGATTCTATATATTTGCAATAACCTTAATACTGACATTAGGATTCAGAAATTTCCTCGCTATTTTGTTTTTAACAGATCATTCACTACACTTTATTAATTCATGTCAAAAATGTCGTGAACATCCTGCTTGTGACATGTAATTGAGTATAGAGTAGAATCATATAGCATTAATTTGGCCTTTCTTGAATTAATTAATTAGGTAACTACCATACATTGCTATTGGCAATGGGTAATTTTGTATACAGGGTGAACTCCTTAAATAATTATTTTTAATTCTAGAGGGGTGATGCTGATATTGATAATGGGGATGTTGTCACAATGGACTATGTGGAATCAAATGGATCTAAAAAAGTTAATATTATTATATTTTTTAAAATATTAATCCCACTGTGCTTAAATTTTTACCAATTTAATTTTAAATTAATTTGTTTAGGTAAAAATTGAAGATGCTCCACCTTCAAAAGTAATACACATTCGAAATGTTCCAAATGATGCCACTGAACATGACATAGCTTTGCTTGGAGTTCCTTTTGGAATAATGGATGGTATGGTTCTTTCTAAGAAAGTTAATCAGGTATGAATATGTACAGAAATAAATCCTTGACAGCAAAGTGAATCATTTGTATTTAGATATTTAATTGTTTATTTGTAATTCTAATTTTAGGCATTGCTAGAAATGCAAAGCTTTGAAGCAGCTGAAGCTATGGTGACTTATTATGTTGCATATCCTCCCAATATGTATAATCGCAATGTGATAGTTCAGTATTCCAAGCATCAACACCTGGAGACCAAGTCAAATAATGTTGCTGTTGATCAGGCTCTTCAATCTGCTAATCAAATGGTTCTGTCACAATCAAACAGAGAGCAAGGAGTAGTGCTTCGAGTGGTTGTTGAAAATCTTTACCAGCACAATTTGAATTACCTTGTTATGTTTAAGGTAAATTACTATTTGCCTTCTAATTCTTTTAAGTTAAGCTCATGTTTTTGTTTTAACTATCTTTATTGCATCTCAATACATTTCCTTTTAGATATTTTCTCGATTTGGTAAAGTTGTGAGAATAATCTGTTTCACTAGAAATGGCCAGTTTCAAGCATTGATAGAGATGGACAGCACTACAGCAGCCAATGCGGCAAAACTTGTAAGTAGAGCTGTTACTTTTGTTTTCTTATTTTGGATTTCATTGTTTAATTATTGGTGTAAGTTTATCAATTCTAAACAAAGTAGATTGTAAGATAGAAAATAAAATTTCTCTAGTTACAGGTAATTTTTTTATTTAAAAAATTTACACCGTTTCGCCCTGAGGGCTTTGTCAGTGTTTGTAATAGTAGTATAAACAATGAAAGCAACATGTAAAAAGAGAAATCTGGATGAGCAAGCATCTGACAGTACTCATGACTATAAAAGGAATTGCTTTCTAAATTTTAAATAAAATGTTTACTATCATTTTCTGCATTTAACAATTCGTAACGCTAGACCGATCGGATAAAATTTTGCTTTCATTGTTTATACTTCTATTACAGTGACAATGTCCTCAGGTTGAGACTAAATAATAGTATTGAAGTGTCTCATAATGGTGTTTCAACTGTCTTATGTCTTAATTGAACTTCTTAAAGAATAAATTATAATATGTAGTCTGATTCGATATTTTGATCTTCTCTTAAGTTATATTTTCACATCATATTTAATGTTCAGCATCTAAATGGACAAAACATATACACTGGTTGTTGCACACTACGGATCGATTTTTCCAAGTTGAGTGAAATTGAAATTCGCACTGAATCGGACAAGTCTCGGGATTTCGAGAGAAATCCTCTTTCTAATGCTGAACGTGGTGCCCTCAATACTCCACCAGGGGGCGCTTCTTCTTCTAATTCTGGCATTGGTAGTGGAGGACTTGGAGGAGGGGGAAGTGGTGGTGGTAGTGGGCCATCTGGAAACAGCTATGGTGGTAGTAGTGGAGGATATGGTCAGTCTTCTCAAATGTCTCAATTACCCTTGTGTGAGTAATATCATTGGTTAATGTAGTGTTCTGTTAATTTTATTTATTAGTTTACTTATTTATAACTTTTAGTGGCAGCGCAATTATCTAATCTTGCTAATTCCGGTGGTCTACAAGGAATGAAAGCGACCCAGATGTTGCAACAATCTCTTCAGCAATTAAGAGCCGCCTCCAATAGTCATAACGTAATTCATGTGTCGAATTTAGACGAAGATGTAAGCTAGTCTTTAGTGTATTGTGATTAATTTATACGTAAACTACTTATGAATATATATATACAGATTTGTATAAAGCATTTATCGCGTGAAATCGTTTTAATTTTGAGTAAGCCATGTACAGTTCTTCAGCATCGACCTTGACTACTTTCTAATCGCTCTCGAAAGCTTTTTTAATTGATATTTTAATGTCTATATTTATCAGCTGTGTTTCTCATGCTTGAATTGAATCATACTTCATTTCGAAAGTCTTTCATAAATCGTCGCATTGTTAAATTAAATATTATAATACATCGGATTTCCCTATCTGCATTCTGTATTATAATATCACTAACTTTTTTTAATTTTATCTTTTCACGTTAGGCTATTAATCTAATTTATTCTGTTCCATTTCTTTTTGAAATGTCAGCATAATTGTCTTAATGTAATTCTATATTTTTAGTTCTCGATTTTACTTAACGCAATTTGTTTTAATTTTCTTTCCTTTCATGAACCGATTCTTGAATTCTTGATGACACCAACACCTTCTTGATGACTTGTCTCCGTGGAATTTTCAATCGACCTATCTCGACACATGTCGCTGCCGCTTCAATTTGATGGAATATTTATTTCTTCAAAATTTTCAACCTCACTCAATCCGTACATTGTGTACTTTTTATTTATAAAAAATAAAACTCTCCTTTGCATTATCTTTCATTCTGACACGCCTTTGTTTGTGTCATTCTGAAAAATGCAGAGAGCGACACCAGATGCCTTGTTCACTCTCTTTGGTAGGTAAAACACCCTTGATTTTCTTTCTTTTTTGCAGTTTTGTTTTTTCAATTTTCTACATTATGACTTGAATATTTTAAATTATCTCCAACAAATTTTATGCAATTGTTTTAATCTTCATATCAGTGCATAAACCAAATACAATAGTGGCAACATTGTATTTATTTGCATTTATAAAATATTGAAATAATGACCTTGAGAAACTATTCCATATCTTGTTTTTTGATCGAATCGGAATCCAGTTTTTATTCTTTTGGTCTATCTTTGGTAGGGCATACATTTTTCAAGACAATGTTTTACCTGTTATGAAGAGCTGCTTGTATAGATTATCGGTAATTCTTTCAGTGTAAATTTTGTCCATGGTTTCATAATTAATGGAATCAATTAATATATTTTCTATCCACTTATAAAATAAATTCGAACAGATGCAGAATTTTAATTGGAACACAATGTCGTTATTAGGTTGTAGTTTTATCGCATACCTTATTGAATAGTTATTGTTTGTATAATAGAAAACATCACATCTTCTGACTGATCATCATGAAATAAGCTCTATTTTAATAACAGTGGACAACTTGTGGGTTAAATGTTTTTTTTACTTGGTTTATCCGGCAAACGATTTTGGAAAAATTGATCATTGTGCTTCTCTGATAAGCGTATATTTAAATATGATTCTGTGTCAACTTGCCTTTATGCAAAACAATTCAATTTGTTTTTCATCCTTAATTAATGTTGCCACTAGAGTTCCATTTTTACTATTTACCGCTTTACATTGTATTCATACTATAAGTTTGTATTAATCATGCATCGTTGCTAACTGCTGCAATTTATCTGGCTTTATCACTACTAGTTAATTAAGAATTCTTCAATTACTATTACGTATCCTTCACATGATTAAGTCTTCCTCGTGATCTTGATGGTCATATCATACCTATCAATGTATTTACATTTATAGCATGTGTTTCAAATTAATCATTTTGTAATTCTCGATAACATTCTTTTCATATATAGCTAAGTATTAGTCTATAATATGATTAATTAATGTCAGGTACTGCAAGTACGTGTTTTCCTTTACATATATTTTTCTACAACTTTCTTATCTAACCATATCAAATTTTCTCTATCTTTACGTAACTAATTTAGACCCTGAGCTGTTTACACCATTCAAGATTATATTTGTTTTATAGTATAATCAATGGTAAAATCTGGAGTGCTCCATAATATGTGTATCAAATAAAATTTAAATTTCTAGTTCTATTCATATTATTAAAGAAAAATACGTCAAATGTGTTCAGATTACTAAATCGTTGATAATAAGGTAAAGTGGTCGTTAGGCGATTGCTAAATATTGTGTCTGTGTTTTGAGACAGTTCCGTCTTCGGTAGTGACAATGCTAATGTTGTATATGACATTTATAACTAGGTGTTTATGGGGATGTTCTCAGAGTCAAGATTATGTTTAACAAGAAAGACAACGCTCTTGTCCAATTCGCAGACAGTGTACAAGCTCAGCAAGGTAATTGGCGTTTTTTTAATCTTAGGAACAGTGTGTCCATTTCCGTTTACTATTATCGGAACACTTTTTATGTTTTCACCTTGTTTCTAAATTGAATATTTCAGCTATGGAAAATCTAAATGGAGTTCGTTTATGGGAACGACAGTTAAAATTGAGTTATTCCAAGCACAATAATGTTCAGTTGCCTCGTGAGGATTCTGACCAAGGCTACACAAAGGATTTTACTAACAGCCCCCTTCACCGTTATAAGAAACTTAATTCTAAAAACTACAATAATATTTTCCCACCATCGTCTGTTTTACATTTGAGTAATCTTCCCAGTTCTACTACCGAGGACGATTTAAAAGATCTATTTGAAGAGCATGGGTACAATGTAGTCAATTTCAAGTTTTTGCAGTAAGTTTTTTGATTATTGTTAATTCATTCTATAAATGTATCTAAATATATATGGCATCGCCTATTCGGCTGATCTTTTACCTACCACTTGACATCATGTAACGATTTCATTGACATTAAAAATGATGATATGCGACATGTTGTGTTCAGTATTGTATTAAGTTTCCTATGTCATGTATTTTCTTACAGAAAAGAAAAGAAAATGGGATTGATACAACTAGAGTCTGTGGAATTGGCGATACAGGCATTGATTGTGAGCTTCAACAATATTTTTTTAATGATAACTATTTATAGTCTGACATATCATTAGAATTACTTTTTCGTGTATAATTCAAGTAAAATCAACAAATTCCACCAAAGATATAGTAGACCATATGTGTTTTATTTGATTTTGTATGTTTTTGTGGCAATTAAAAGGATAGCATAGCGCAGCTCTATTTATAACAGTAGCAACATACCCCGTGATTTGTTATTGCATATATGTTTCTAATGGTGTCCGTTAGTTTTAAGTCTGTCTGATTTTCCTGTTGTTTTCTTTATCAACATACTTACTAAGTCAAGATAACTGTTACTGTTCTTCTTAGGAATTCATGGACTTAAATTCCGAAAGGGTTAATATTTTGCATGACTGCCTATTAAGCTTCAGTTATATTTAATTGAGCCATGTATTATCCGGTATATCTTTTGTATTTCATGATTAATTTACTGTTTTTTAGGACCTCCATAATTGGCCACTTAGTGAAAGTGCTCATCTGCGGGTCAGCTTCAGCAAAGCATCGTTTCATTGATTTCACCTTTACATCATCCAACTTA
The DNA here is from genome assembly GCA_036784945.1 of Monocelis spectator. Taxonomy (NCBI): domain Eukaryota; kingdom Metazoa; phylum Platyhelminthes; order Proseriata; family Monocelididae; genus Monocelis; species Monocelis spectator. Next base: position 11,677 of record JAYMFX010271440.1, read on the forward strand.
ATCATCCCTTTTTATCGTGTTAGAATGATTTTTCATCAATTTTGTGCATATTTAAACTACTGGTAAATTATTTATTTTAACACGAGGAATGTGTTTTTAATGTAATATTAGTAATTCACTTTACCACCTTTCATTGTTATGTTTCCTGAAATGTGTTTTAATAAATCATTATATTGGTATTTACAGTTGTTTTAATGGTGACTTTGTGGTAATAAATTATTTAAAAAAAAATAGAAAATTAGCTCTTGTTGCTGGGATTAAAAGTTTATTGTAAAATTTTCGACTACCTAACGCAGTCTTAATCGGAGTAATCATAGCGGGACACAATAGTGTAATTGGTCTTAATCATTACAAAAGTGTGAGATGTGTGCATATATTATAAATACTCCGAATAAGTCGATTAGGTGTGTTGAAATAAGTTAAAATCATTAGTGAATAGACTTAGGACGTAAGCTTAGATTAATTTTGGGATGTTTGTTGATAAGTGAGGCGAATTGGATGCCTCGAAAGTGGCCTGACAGATATCTGAGCTTTCATCGTTGTAGTTAAGTGGCAGTGGAGAGGCCTTATTGTGCTGCCTATATAAATGGCTTTGCAATCGGTGCATTTGAGTTGGTTTCATGTAGCAAAATTCGTTTTTTAAACTGCACTCTGACATGCTGCATTGTTGTATCAGATTTCTCGTTACATTATTTTTATTGTGTAATGAAATGTTTTACTATGTATTCACCAATAAAATTATTATTTTCTCGTCTTCAACGCAACAACGGTGCTGTTAGATTATTTTAAAAAATTATGTTATCATATAAACTCTTGCAACCTCAATAATCCTAATAGAAAACATATTTTGTTTGTTTTAATTTGTACACATAATTATTGAAACCTCACTAAACTAGTTTTACGACGTAGAATATATTCCGTAAATTTAAAATGGAGGTAATGCATGAAATCCATCATTATCGAATAAATATTATAAAGTTAAATCAGTAAAATGTTAATAAAATGTATTGGTAGTTCAAAACAGGCTTTGTGAATTTATTATATTGTAATAATAATATTACATTAATAAGCATGTAAATAAAAGTTTCCAATTTGGCCACACACAACATCAGATCAATATTGCTAGATGTCAAGTTATGAGATGAACCAATCAGAATGTTCAAATAACTGTCAACTTTTGTAAGTTGACAAAATGTTATGTAAACGACCAATCAGATTTGAGTATTTCCATCTTTAACTTGATGAAACCATTGGCATTGGTCAATATATATATGTGTTGACATCTTTAATTATGTAGCTATCACTATAGTTTATTCATAACTAGTTGAGCACTTATATCTAGCCAACTAGATATTCACAAAAATCATAGCATAATTTGTTTCTATTTGCAAGAAAATTACACAAAATGATTTAGTTTAACCCCATTTTAATTTACAGTATGTTTATTTTCTTTATTTCTATTGCAAATAAATACATCAGCTAGCTTCATTTGTCTGTGTGGTGGTTTAACATAAAGTTATGGAACTGTCAAATTATGAACGGACTAATATTTTGGGCTAGTCAGTGAATTTATGTACATGTGCAAGAGTGACTGACGCAATCAACTGTTGTGTTTATCCTAAGCAAGCTATATATTTATGCTGTATATTAGGTTTAGTATTTAGACCCCATGAAGAAATTACATCACCAATGAATAATGAATGATTACTCATTGCTTGAAGTTATGAGCAAATTGTTTTTTATTTGCTATGCTCAAATTAATTGATGTAAATATCTTGTTTTAATAGTCAATCTTGTAAAAATTGTATGTTCCCCAAGAAGCCAGATTAGATATAAAAAATTTGACTGTCTTAGCGGTCAAGTCTATTAGGGTAAAAGTAAACTGATAAATATAAACTGGATTCTGTGTATTTTCTACTCCATAGATGCCACTGATTTTGAACTAAGTTGCATAGATCATCAATGAATATGTCATGGAATTTAGCTAGGCAACATAACCTTTAAAATGAATCATTCAATTTTAGCTTATTTTTGCAATTATGGAATTTTGTCTAAGCCAATGGAAGTACACTTAATATCACATTGGTTGATGTTAATATTTTGTATGTAATGGAAACATCTGTTGTAATTTTTATTACTTGGTTGCTCAATAAGACTGCATGACTTTCTATCATGAAAGTGCATGAAAAGGAAGGATATACAGGCCCGTAGCCAGGCTGAGGCAGACAAGGCATGTGCCTTTTCTGTTTTGCCAGAGGAGCACAGATTTTGGGCCCCCTCAATGATGGGTAAATAATTGAGCTCACTGTCTTATAAAAATACGGGCCCTTTTAATCTCTGAAGTATGTAGTGTTATGGGCCCCTTAAGAAATGTTCCTTGTCTGTTTTTCACTTCTGGCTACGGGCCTGATATATATTGTATTTGCATATAAAAGATGAAATATTCTTAAAAAGTCAATTGATATCACAATTTTAATTATTCCCGAGGCTGTTGATATTTACCTCAATTTTTATAAAGGCTTTAATCTTAAAATATTTATAAAGAAATATGTTTTTAGTCATTGGATTTTCATATAGAGGTGCACTGAATTTCAATTTGTTAACTAATTCTGAAATATTTAAATCACTATGTTCATAATATCTGTATAATCCCATACTGCTTTCACATTGAAATGTATCACAATTATATGCAGTTAAATCAGCCTAATCTAATAACACAACAGATCATATTAAAATGGTTGCTATAGATGGATGATCATTGTTTTCTCATGTTTTTAATATGAGTTATCCAATCCTAAATTTATTGAGAAACATAAACCTCACACTGAATAAATTTCTCATTCAATTATTTGCCTACGCTGACCCACAAAGTGAGTGTTTTAAGTCAGTTTCCTTTTTCATTTTAAAACACCATTACTTATGGTATGGTCAAATTACATAATGTCTACTATGAGAATCTAATGTAAGCTTATCTAATAAGTTTAGAATACAATGGTTAAATGCTTATCTCTTAACCATTTCAACCTGATCAAATATATATTTTTGTCTGAGTAGGACAATCAGTAGAAGTAGTTAGCTACTCTATAATCCCTTGATTCGGTAAAGCTGTGGAATGGTTCTTAATTTGGAATATTAGCCAATTTATTTGATCATAGAGTAACAATCAATTTTAATTAATAAGTAGGATGAACATTCAATTGTATAGTATAATATTGGTTCTGTAAATTATGATAAATTAATCTGTATTGTTCTGTCCCTGCATAAATTGTAATTATTTCTGTTTTTCATTTGAAATTTCAGTTTGCAATTGAAGAAATGTCACGGTTTGTTTCTCCCATTAACCCATCCGTGTATCCACATTTGACAATTGTTCTATTGTCTATAGGAATATTCTTTTCTGCCTGGTTTTTCGTTTATGAAGTCACGTCTAATAAATATACTCGTGATTTATTCAAAGAACTAATTGTGTCACTTGTTGCCTCTGTTTTTATGGGATTTGGTATTCTCTTTCTACTTTTGTGGGTTGGAATTTATGTTTAAAGTGAGTTGTTATGTATATTTGTTGACAATTCATTGATTCAAAAAGCATCAAATTATGGCTGTATGTTAAATATCTTAGTTTTTCCCGAGTTCCTATTCTTATATAGATAAACATCGTGACAAAAGAGTATTAATGATGTGGAATACCCAAACAAATTATTAATAATTTGCTTGGGTATTCCACATCCATTAATTTGTTGGCCTATTGTATAAAATAATGCAGAAACACAATGTATTCGAATTATTTTTGCAGAAAACTGTATTGACATTAACTTCGTCATTTGTTTTGTCAATTTTCAGCTAATATATATTCCTTTATTTTTTAGCATTCATGGTGTCTAAGAAGACTGCACGTATATACTATTGTTATATTTGTATGTAATTGTTGCATTTTTATACATTTACAAATATTACACATCATATGTAAAGCCCATTATCTATGGCAAATTGTCGAAGTGGTGTACTGTTTTATTGTGTATAAATATAGAATTGTTAATTAATTGGATTTTCTGAGATTGATGCGTAATATTTCAGCGATTGTTTCTGTAATGGTATTTTATTTAATGACAGTGTAATATGCAGATTATTTCCCACAAGTTCAGAGAGATACATTTTGATTTTTTTAAGATCCAACTAGAGAAGGTTTATACATATTACGTTTTTGGATTAAAAAGTGTGCATTAGTAAAAACTACATGTGGGCTTCTGGGTTTTGTCATTTTTAGGATAATTAAGACGAAAATCTAAATAACTCACTCAAAGTAAATTTCATTTTTATGTAAAATGCATGGCTATTAACAAAAATCTATTCCCAAAATAATACTTTGTATTTTTGAGAAACGGGAATCGTAAAGACGCGTTCGATTAGTTTGGTTGATTGAGAGTGATATGGGATGGTAGCAGAAGTCGTATTTGCATGCACCACCTACACTGTTTTTTCTGTCGCAACGAAATTCAAAAGATTGTTACTGAGATGCAGGTTATTTGAGTCAATTTTATTGTTTAGCCAGATTTCAGTCAGACAGGATTTGTCTGGTTTGTGAGTAATGCACAGTTCATCATCGTTTTTTATACCTACCATCCACCCGACAGCAGGGAGTTAAAAGAAATGAGAATAACACTAAAAACATCAATGATGAAGGAAAATATATACAAGAAAAAATAAGGATTAAATTTGAATAGCAAAATACATACAAATTGATTTTTTCAGAGAATACTCTGACTATTTATCATCTTTTATTGACCGTTAAAGTAACCCTCGAATTCTATGGAATTTTGTTTGTTAATCCGCCCTTAAATACATCATATCATTGCAGAGATAGGGCCGTATCGAGGGCGGATTAAATTTCCATAGCTTTAACGGTCAATAATGTTCAAAGAGAGGTTGTTCCATAGATTTCTGCCCATAGATTCAGAGTCATGTTTTGACTCTACTCTTTTTTGGCCCATAGAAATATTGACCCTGGTAATTTGTAGGGGTTTGCTCAATTGATTAAATCTCTAATTATGAATTTATTAAAAACATCTTACACAGTTACTTTATCTTTATTCATTTTTTGCTGTGTTGGGAAGGTTTCGATATTTTAGGATGAGAATTGTTTATTTACATGACGGATAGGGTTGAAAAATTCAAAAATATTTTTTGTTTAGAAGTTGATAAGTCGACTGCTTTCTGTTTTGTAAGCTAACATATTTTTGACCCTAAAATGTTTCTGTAAATTAATTCTGTATGATATTTTATACAATAATTACTTTAGTTGTATTTTCAAACATATTATTGACAATATTGTGCAAATAATATGTTAAAACTAAAACACCTATGTATTGATTAAGTCTTGAGTGACTGTATCTTAGTAAATAATAAATCTTTTTAAAGTGTTATATCTTTAAAAATGTTTCTCCAAGACAATACGGGTTGAATGGCGTAGTTCCAAAGTTGGTTAAAAAATTTGTAAAATTAACCTCAGAAAAGCAGTGATTATCTATGTGACTGACATAATGTTTCTAGTTATTTGACTCAAATTAGGTTAATTTATTCAACTAATTATATGTTTATATAAATGTCCCAAAATGTTTTTATTTAAAATAAACAATATATACATCAGTTACAATTATTATAATCACTACAACTTGAGTTCCACTTCTTTTTTCAAAATTGTAAGAATTGTTTTTCTGAACTTATTGTTTTGTTATCAAATTCCTTAAATACTTTACTTAGTGTATTAATATTAATTACTTTCTAAAATTTGATATCAATGCTAGCCTAATTGACTAAAAAGTAACAAGATAAGTAATGAATAACATGGGTTTAACGGTTTAGGTATGTTCTTTTGATACAACTTTCTTATTGGCCTTAAATGTCAAAATTAGCTCACATTGTTTATTTTGGTAAATAGGTTGCTAAGTTATTTAAATAAGTTGCATGTTAGGATGCAGACATGCTTATCCACTAAGAATTGTAATCTACTTCTTAAGAAAACAAGAAATACTTTTGTTTTTCTTTAATGTTTCTCCTATTCCACTACATTTATTTAGTATATGTTAAATGTAAGAGTTCAATATGGACACCATCCTATTTATTTTTGACATAAAAATCCAAGCTTCTTTAAACTGTTATGATGAATTTATCCACTAGAAGCTCTGTTATTTTGTTGCATTTCAATATTTACAACTCTTTCTAATGACCTTATAATCTGTTGTAATCTGTTACAATAATGAGTCTTATTTTATCTATAGTTGAATGTTTTGAGAATCATTTTGTGGAAATCCTGCATACTTATTGGTAATTTTGATATGATAAGTCTGAAATTTTGTGTATCCAAACTACATACAACACAAATTTTGTGTTCTCCTTTATTCTGCAAGTTGCTGTTCAACCAGATCTAGTATTGTCATTCCTTTATTCCTCTCACTCTTTCCCTGTAAAAAATAGACTGGCGGTCCGCTAGACGTTTGCCGACAGTGGAACACTTGCGAAAGTGTCCGTATGGTTTCCTGGCGGACCACTGGTGGCAAAATTTTAATTACCCAAAAAAAATCCACGCTAATTATAGGCAGCATAATGTGGATATCCATTATTTAACATTGATCATAGCAAAAGACAAAAATGAAATATAATAGAAGTAAAATTTATTTATATA
>JAYMFX010271551.1:8585-32760 GCA_036784945.1 Monocelis spectator
CAGGATGTATAAGTTTGTCTGTTGCTCTCTTCAGGAGATTCTCAGAAGGCGTCTCCAAGCCTAAAGTTCAAATGCTTCAATTCGTTTTCTTTCCTCCTCTCTTAAGTGTCCAAGATTGGCAAGCATAGGTTGCGATCATTATAGAATACAGTATATACAATTTACCAATATAATACTGAGAATGTGCGAAATGTGACATCTATAGTTTCTAAATAGATAGGAAAGAACACATAATTAAACGCAATTCTGTATTTCTTCACGAAACAATAACTGTAGAGGATATAATAGGAAACTATTGGGACTTCTAGGATGGGAAGCGTTTGAATTCCCTTGAGATTTAATAAAATCGATAGTTTAATCTTTTTTATACATAGAATAAAATTCGATATAATCAGCAATTACAAACACGAAAACCCCAATAAATAAAAGTATAGCTCTTATATTATTCGAAGTCGATAAACTAAATTCCTCCTGATCAAATTTGAAGGAGAAAATATAATATCGATTTTGTAGCTAAATTATTATCGGTCGTTCTTTCTTCTGATATGTAAGTGGGTAGGAATAGATATAGCGTTGAGATGATATTTATTGTAGCAATACCAAGGTAGAGAAAAACACAGCTAAACAATCATTAAACTATAATACAGAAACATCAAATTCAGAACTTAATCTACAAGTTACAAACAAATGAATACACACATCCAATCTCTCTCATAAAAGTGTACACAGAAAATTCAGAAATGTTAAATCGAATTCTCATTTTCGCTATATTACCTAATCTGACAAAAGCAAACTGTTACATATTCATAAGAAAGATGAGCGAGAAACTGAGCATTTAACACCTGTCCCATTTATACAGCTTAACCGTCTGAAGAAATACTTGCTTGATGCTCAATTTTGCTACCCTTAAACTAAGAGGCATCACACCTCTTAGTGTTATAATTGAACCGGACTTCACAAATAATCCTTTAGCGATTAGATTTATGTCAGTAGATTTTGAGGGATATTTAGGTATGAGCATTTAAAGCTGATAACATATAGGTAAAAGAAAGATCTTTTATTTAATCTGACCAAGAGGTATCAATTTTCTGCATTTCTCAAAATAGAAAAAGCTCAAAACAATTTTATAAAATCCTTTTGAAACAAACGTAAACTGAAAAATTATTGCCCACTAAGTTAGAATAGATGATATAAAGCAATATTTGAAGAACTATACTGTTATGCTGCATTAATAGGTGGGCTACTTACCATTATAGTAAATTTCAAAAGCTCCTGTAGACCACAGTTGTCCTTCAATTGCATTCGTGAGAAAGAATATCATTAAGCAGGCGTAAATCTTAAAAAATAAATTAAATGAATTGAACACAAATTAAGTCTAAAATGGATAATCAGGAATCAACCTTTTAACTCTATAAGGAACAACTATTACTATGTGTACAAAAGTTATAAAACAATGCAGTTTTTTCATTTGATGTCGATATACAAGAGAAAACAACTATCAGTCATTAAAAGACCATATCTAGCATCTTCTGATTTATGTGATGTGTAACATTTGTTCCCCAGTTGAACAACCACTCTAAAAGGATGCATCAATTAAGTTTCTTTTAAGAAACATATATCCCTTAATGTCAAATAAAATCCCTAAATTCATTTTCCAATTTTTCATACAACAAATGTTAATCCTTGCAGAAGTTTTGTTGAATAGAATTTTTTATTTTTACAAATAAGGAATTATAACATGGAATAATATAATGCAACAGATTCTTACTTTATTTTCTAAAGCATATGTGATTAAAGTAGGTGTTGGCATGTTAAAGGTAGAAAATACATTGAATCCTGACATGATTATGATGAGAATGAGGAATTTAGCAGTGCTGATAATAGTAGCCAATATTTGCTTAAAGGCAGGGGGTGGATGATTCATTCCTTCAAGACGCAGATTGGGATATTTCTGCTGGATCATTTGGGAGAATTCATCATACACCCGCCTGTAGCCTCAGGAGGTACTGAAATATTCAATTAATAATAATCACAATTAGAATTGCAAATATAATTATCAATGTATGATAGACTTAAAATAATAAATTATGTTAAAAACTATAGATCTCATCCAAACCCAAAACATTCCATATATTATACTATAATTAATAAATAATGTGATAACATGTTTCAGACTTTTTGATGACCTACAGTATTAAAAACAAAGCTTATTAAATTCATCACAATGAAAGTCTGTATTTTTTGAACATTTGAACAAAATTTCAAAAGAAAAATAATCAAATACATAGTTACTACATGGTAATATAATTTTTATTTGTTTGTTTTGATGTAAAGAAGTCAGCCAAACTAACTTATTTTAATAAAAATATTGAACTGTTAGAATGCTACAACATTTCATGTAACTTAGTAATATTTTCAGTCAGTCTATGACCCATTTATCCATGGATATAAACATAAAATTTATCCTTCCCTAATTATTTTTATTGCATATTTGGACAAGTTTCAGAAATGATCATTTTTGATCTGAAATCCGCGTAGGATTCTATTCCCTGAATATATCCTTAAATATCTATAGCATCCTTTCAGTTACATTTAAATTAGGTTTTCAATTGTTTTAGAAAACTTAAGTAAGAAATTTTATTCCAATCAGATCAGTTTGTGCATCTTCCATTTTATTTTATTCAGTGTCCATTTAAGCCTTACGGTAGATTAACTGAGTTAAAACTAATGAGTGACACTTATTTGAGAGTACACTAGAGAAAGTGTACTTAGAAATTCCCTCTCTATATATACTATATATTATTGAACACTTATAAATGTTGGACATTTAAATATAATATTTTTACAATCACCTCAATCTTAGTTAATCCCCTCATGGGATTATCTTAGATAATAATTTAAATAATGTCTGGATATAAATTTTGCAAAAAGGGACAATAAATTACATATTGATATCTTAGGACTGATTTGGGTTCAGATTATCTAGATACAGTACATTTGGAAAATTGGATCACTTATTATGACAGAAATATAAATATAAATTGGTATTTTCCAGTTTATAAATAACATCTAATAGTTTAGTAGTCTTTAATAGATTTCAAAATATTATCTCATTTATTTATCAGTATTAAATGTAAAACCAAGGATATAACCAGCCTACCAATATAAAAATCTTAAAGTAGGCACTGTTGAGCGATCAAAATTAGGCTTAGGTATTTCTTTTGATTCTGCAATAGGCTCATGCTCTTCAACAATTTGAGAATTTCTTTGAATATCTCTCCACGTAACAAGAAATACAAATAAAATAAATGGAATGTAAGGGAAATTATTTGCACTCTGAGACTGAGAAGAACCCCACATCGCCAAGTTTTTAATTTATATGTAATTAAACAAAAACGTTTTTATGTATAAGAAATAAGCTTTATCATATAAACAACAGTATATTAGAATATTTATGTATCAATGTTATGAACAAATCTATGGTCTATCAGGGTATGTCTTGTTTTTTAAATCATCTTTATAATGTAAAACACTGCTATTTTATAGGAAATAATGTTACAATTCACAAATTATTACCTTTATTCTTATGCAATATAAAAGTTGACGTTTTCACGCTGTCACAGTCTTTTTTATCTACAATTTATTCATTTCATAAATACGTCTTCCATAATTTATGTAAAAAAGTGTATATGACTTAAAAATTCTTGACGATCATAAAATTTGTATAATTATCATAATTTGCATTTTTTTTCTCAAAAATACTCAAAATCAAAAGTCTAAGCTTGATAATTAAGCTAAAATAAATAATGCCAGTAGTTATTAGACATATATAACTACTTGCTTGCAAGCTCAGGGCTTAGCTCCGAAAGGAACGAGACAGATTCACAAGAAAAAGTATCATAAGTTCGTGTCAGAAGAAGACTTATAACCTCAAAAAATACTCAGACAATAAACTTTTCCGAATTAGGTTCTTACGAACCACCATCAGCTGCAAGGATCATGAAATAAACCATAACAGGCATTCCAGTACTAAATTCGACCAGCCAGAAGAATTTCATCAACCTTCTACAATTTATAATCTTTGTATTAATTGTAATTAGTATTTTCCGTGTGTCAATTCGCCAATAAAGCCAATTATTATTATATTATACCTATACAAATTCATAAAACTTCATAGATTCACTTTTTGATTTAAAAACAAAACAAAGCTTTGACTTTTATTTTGTATTGTGAAAAAATAAAGATAAGAAAAATATAGCCCGAAATATAAGAATATCTAAAACACGTATGTGTACAGAAAGGAAATAGAAAAAATAGAAGCATTGACTATATAGGAATGAATATCAATTAATGTCTAATGAGATTAAAAATTTGTGTCAGCTATCAAGGCAAATTATACAGTAAAAAGTACTGTGAAATAATAATAAAAATAAAAACAATTATCAATTAATGCCTCCATGGACACGTCTTAAATGACCATAGCATTCATCATTCTGATCAAAGAATTTGAGACATTTCCAGCATATGTGCTTGTGACACATGCTACAAGTGACATGATTACAACCCTCTAATTTTTCTATAGCGATAGAACAGCTTGGACAACATTTCCTATTAGTAGGATTCTTTTTTAGCCAATTTTCTAAACTATTCTTTTCACTTTTCTTCATTGCATTCATTTTACAATTCGCTTTATTATGGTAAGGAGCGATACCACAAGAAGAGCACTGTGGAAGAAGGCAAATTGGACATTCGAACTTCTGAAATGCATAAGTTTTAAAAATAAAAATCAACAAAAATGCATTCATTGACAAAATGAATAACTTTATAAATATTTGGAATCGGTTATCATTTTTAACGGTTGGTTATTTAAGCTTCATATTGTACAAGCCTTATACGTACACTACATTTTGCCTTATCTTTTCCAGGTTTTCTTATTATTATATCTAGATAATGGAATAAAAAATCTGATTAATACAGCTTTTTTATTCTGTATAGGATTTTTTTTAAAGGAATGTAGCAAATTAATTTTAATACATCCAATCAATCAATCCATTCTTCTATTATATGTATATAGAATAGACATTAGTGTATCTTCTCATTTAAAACTAATATCGATTTATGGTTTATTACAATGTTTATATTAAAACAATGACATCTAAGAAAAGTTATAGACTTACCTGACTTTCCTTGGTAATTATGTAAACAAACAAGCAATTTGGTCGGCAGCAAAAGCGATAAGTGGAATTATTCTTTGCCACAAAATGTTCGATAGATGCACGAATCAAATCTTTCAGACAAATAAATCCCATTTTTTCAATAGTTTTGAGATCAGTTATTGAATATTGTGCTTCACATTTTTCTCTGCTACAAATTAGTGGAAATGCCTTGTCTTTCTGTGATATGTGCAAGTACTCAACAATGCAGAACAGACAGTAAGGATGACCACAAGACTCTAATCTGTAGGAAACTGAGGCATCAATGGGGCATAAACATACTGAGCATTCTTGAATTAAATCACACTGCCCAAATTCCAATGTTTCGAAAGTCATATTTGGAAAGGATGCGTTTGGTTGAATATAGTCCATTTCTTCGTGTATAAGATTGATTGCCAGGTTAAAAGAATCTTTATCACCTATCATAATGAGAGAGTGATCTTTCAGATCAATTTCACAATTAAAAAGACCTGACTTTTCGATATATTTTTCAAGATTCATCCCAAACTTCACTAATAAGCGTTTAGCCAGACCAGCGGGCATGTTTGGCGCTTTCAAATTGAGATGTTGAATCTCTCTCTGAACCACTTCATCTTGAAATTTATGAATTTCATTAAAAGCCGCTATTCTATTGGATATATTTCCATGCACTTTCAAATGGATTGATTTGAAGTCGGTAAGTATCCAAGTATTGGTCAGATTTTCAATTCGATCCAATAATATGCGACCTTTCTTGCCAAATAAATATTGCAGATGCTCCGAATGCGCGCAATTCAATTCATCGATATAGATTAGGCTTTCAATGGATGACTTTGTCGTCAAAAATGAATTCATCGTGTTTTTATCATTCGACTTGATGAAAAGAATTAATTTAAAGCCAGTGGATGAAGATTGCAGATCGTACTGTTGCTGTGACTGGGCAGTGAACTGAGTTAGTATTTCATCCAGTTCACAGGAGACTGCAGCATGATGACGAGTGGGTAAGAAACAATACCAATTAAACATTGCACAACTACAGTCAAACTTCAATGGTAATAGATGATACTTTTTAATCATAGAAAATGCCTTCCAACCACCAGATAGATCCTGAAATCGACCGGTTATTGAAACTGATGGGTAGTTTTTAGCTGGCTCGATATTCAAGCAATAGGTACCCTTTTCAAACATCTCATTGCAAGCTTTTATGCACCGAAATTCGAGCGTTTTAATGAATTTCATATGAATGTCTTGAAAATAAATGGTAACAATACTATCGGATGGTAAAGATAATGATGAGCATAAAATTGCGCTTAATTTAGAGGAAGATACGGATGAAGGCACGTCAGAAATAATCACATTTCTCGACTGTTTACTTGGATCTTTCATCATATGAACTTTAATGCTACTTTTCGGTGTTCCCCAAGTAATAATATCTTTATCCAATGCCTGTTTAACAAAACTGACGTCAGAAAATTCTACAAATGCAATCCTTCCATTACTTCCAAATGAAAACTCCATCGAAAACTCAAACTCAAACTTCTTTTTGGAATTAGACAATTCAAAACTACTTTTGTCCAGTTTTACAACAAGACGAGCATTTTGTCGCACATTCGCACAGTGTTGTAAAGCAGTTTCGGCTGATTGGGCCTCTTCAAAAATAATTGAGCCCCACATTACCTTTGGTTTATTGAGGTTTTCAAATTTTTGGCAGGACTTAATTTGACCATATCGGTGAAATTCATCAATTACATCCTTTTCACTACTCTGAGAAACAATATACGGTGGACCAAACACCAGTAGTCGAATATTTTCATTTGGACACAACAGTTTATCAATCAACGCTCCAGATTGAACAACTGCTCGAGTCTTACCTCCAATGTCATATTCTAGAATATCAGTGAGCGAGCATCTAGTTAAATCACCAATAATTGACGATATTTCATCGCAGATATGTAAAATTTGAGAGTGGTCACTGGTAAAAGCCTTGATTGAACCCATTTCTCTTACGGCTTCTATTACAACAACTTCATTTTCTCCGCAGAGATCTTGAAATTTAGCTTCAAGAGATGTCAACCTTCTAAAACAAGATCCCACAAATTGTGAAAATATGTGGGATCCAATTGTTGTGTCTATCGCTTGTTCTAAGCGTTTCTCCTTTACCTTCAGGATATTGTTGTCAAGCCAGCCTTCAGATATAGCTCTTTCTATATCGCGCTCTTCTATTGGTTGCACGTTAATAGCACATGTTCGAAATGTTTGCATCGTGCTTAGAAAAAAGATCCATTCTGGGTTAGCACCAAGATATCTCAAAGAGCTAGATGGAAATAAATGAACCCGCTGATGCGATTTGATTATAAGATAGCCGGCAGAATCTCTGCCTAAATAGTGACAAAGATTGTGGATAAATGTTTTGCAAAGCAATTTGCTGACTGTTTTATCAATAGTCAAACTGGTATTGCTAAAATCTAACGCGATGTTTATATCAAATTCATCACTCAGCAAATGAAGGATTTCTCTGACTGTGCCTTTGACTATCATTAAATTCTTCCAATAGAAAGAATTTTCTTTACAGTAAGCTATGTCATTACTTCCTTTTTGTTTAATCCATTCTCGGAAAACATTGAGTTGTGTAAAAATATCGCCACTTGGATGACAGAATTTCATCACACTGTGCTCAAGCTTCAGTTTTTCAGAATTTTCCTTTGATGCATTTCCATGATAAAATAAAGAAATTCCGGATAAACTGGCGATAGCAGATATCACAATAGCTTCCAAACCAACCTCCATTTTAATAGCCTCGTGAATAAATACACTAAAATAAGGAGCCAATGGAAGCTTAGAGACCCATAAACCAAGCTCAGTGATTGCATAGGATTTTACTGCACCAATACTGGTCAGCATGTGGATGGTTTCTTCTATTTTAGATCGCTCAGGTGACTCAACGAAATGAAAATCCATTGGATTTACACCAAGAGAATAAAGTTTTAAAAACGCTAAACCAAGATTGACTCTAAGAATTTCTGGATTAGATCCTATATTCATGGTATCCATGTAGGTTGCCTTGTCATAGAGTCGATAGCATTTACCGCTTCTGGTTCGTCCAGCTCTACCTTTTCGTTGATCTGCTGAGCTCTTAGTAATCAATTTAATAGATAAAATGTCCAAGTTACGTTTAGGATCATATGTTGCCTCTTTAACAAAACCAGTATCAATCACCATACTGATATTTGGAATAGTTATTGATGTCTCAGCAGAATTCGTGGCGAAAACAACTTTTCTGGTACCTTCATTGGGATCTTCAAAGATCTTGTGTTGCTCCTCTATTTCTAATCGACCGTGAAGTGGAAGGCATAAGCAAGGCTTGTCATTCGAGAGACCTTCTACTCGATTTTTCATTATTTTGCAAGCCTCTTCAGTTTCTGAGGGAGTAGATAAAAAAACCAGAATTGCTCCATCATCTACATTGGAATTGCAGTGTAAATCTATAGCTTTATCTATTGCGACATTGAAGAAATTGTCTATCTTTGGTGGCTCATCGGTATAGATTACTTCAACAGGATGTAATCGACCAGGAATTTTAAGCACAGGGCATTCAAATGGTTGAAAGAAATCAACAAACAAAGCTGGATCAATAGTTGCTGATGTAATGACAACTTTCAAATCAGCACGTACTTTTAATGTATTTTTAATGAGACCCAATAACAAGTCAGTGTAGATACTTCTTTCATGAGCTTCATCAACAATGATGCAAGAATATTTATTCAAATTCTCATTCTCTATGCATTCATTCAATAGCATGTGATCAGTCATAAAAAGGATTTTTGTATTTCGCGACCATTTAGACTCCATCCCTGCTTTGTAGCCCACTAGTTCGCCAATTTTAAAGCCTAACTCCTCAGATATACGACATGCGGAACTCATAGCTGCAATTTTTCTTGGTTGAGTACAGACTAATCTGGTTCCTGGAGCAAGAATGTTTGCATCATACAGATACTGACTTATTTGTGTAGTTTTACCAGAACCAGTGTCTGCAACAATGATGGAGACTTGATTTTTATCTACTAGCTCAACAATTCTTGATTTATAAGCATAAATGGGTAGATTCGTTTTCAGTCTCTCGCATTCAGTCTCAAATGTTTGTAAAGCTTGCTTCAAATCAAAAAAATCAATATCCTCACCTATAGCAACTCGATTAAATTGATCAATAATAAAATCGGCTATCTTTTTAAATTCATGTCTTTCAAGCTTTTTATTCTCAAGATCAAAATGCACACTTTGTCTGTCATTTTCAAATGCCTTATACACATCAAACAGCATGGTTTTCTTTGAACTTTGAAGAATACGAGACTTCTCTTCATAGTCTGATTCTAGAATTTCAATACTCGAGTCAATTTGATGCAATATAGTTCTAATTTTATTTTCTACAGATATTCTTAATTCTGATGATGACTGCAATGTATTTTGAAGTTCACAATCTACATCATAGAATTCTTCTAAATGGTCCACCATGGTCTTTAATTAAGTGTAAGAATTCCTAAAATAAATAAATAAACCTATTTAATAAATTGAAAATGATAAACTTTGAAAAAACAATTGCCTTGCTTGCACAGGAATTAAATGTATTCCCCAAATAAAGTTTATTATTATACTAGCATATAAGAAATAAAGTAGGAGTATTGGCTTATATGTGAGTATACATTTGTTTATGTGTATGTATGTATTATTTTCTCTACCTAAAACAGAGTTAGGCCAGATAGATGCAACTATACTTAGAATATACTCTAGTTAGTCTGCCTTTAAGATTATATATGTCTATTTTAGAGAAGGCAGGCATAAATATTGATTGCTAACTAAATGAGTGTATGCATGCTGAATATAAAGATTCTTGAGAAAGTTACTGCTAACAAATATTATTTATAGTCCAATATAGGTCCTTGAAAGTAAAGGAGGTTGGTAGGAATTTTCAAGCAACAAATATTTTCCTTGCAAAAGAGAAACACAAATTGTATCAAAATACATGTAGAGTGTTATACTGCATGTATATATGTGTCAGCAGTGCACATAATAATTATTCTGCCAGATTTATTATTTACCATTTAGCCTATCAATTCATTCAGCTATTCCCTACTTAGGTGTAATCTACTGAGAAAGCCAGTCAAATTGACGATTTTTGGGGACAGCTGCTATAAAAGTTACCCTCAATTTCAATGGAAATTTATCACACCTTTGATTACAAATAAGATAATAAATCATTTATACATTATTCATTAAATTATTCATGGGACCACAGAAATTGGTTGTTATATCCAATTTCACATTGTATGATAGAAAAAAAAATTTAAGTTATTTTCAGCTTATATTGCATTCCCCAGAAACAATAGGAATTTCCATGAAAAAGTTAGTAATACAATAATATTGTTGTCTTCAAATTGTCAGAGATCTGATGCCCCCTTGTTTTTCTAAGTATGAGCATAGAGAAAAAGTAGGTGATTAAGTAGTTTATGAATTTCCATAGATTTCAATGGTTATTACTAGCCTAGTCACTAAATTATATATCATTTACTGTATGTTACATATATATAGTAGTAATTGACCCTCTAATTCTATGGAATTTTATTTGTTAATATGCCCTTAGATACCTAATATCATAGCAGAGATAAGGCCATCAAGCAGGCCAACAAATAGAAGATATGACAAGTGTAAGCACTCCACAATGTAAATTTTTAAAGGATGCCACATTTTCCAGATTGAAAAACATGCACACATTGTCAATTGACTCGGTTGAGAGCTGCTCCTGGGATCTCTTTTTTTACTGAACGAAATTAATGCATATAGTATTAATACACTGTCCACCATAAAGAATGAGCCAGTACAATTGTATACATATTATTATGTATATATTGTGATGTATGTCTACTATTATACTGTCTGAAGCTGCAAATTCAGCAGATTAAAAGGTGATTATATTTAGCAGTTCACTTTTTTTATTAGTCCACACTAGTGCATAATAAATAGATATTAAACTATTCAGAAAATTACTTAAGCTTACTGGTATTTTGAATCTTAAAATTTTTCTTTTTGGTAATTTTTTACTACACAAAAATGATGTTTAGATGCACAAAATAGGTTATGAAATACATTTAGGCCCTATTTGCTCATGAAAAAATCAAAATTTTCAGGGCAAATGGATTTTTGTGAACAATTTTAATGATGTTTGTTTACGTTTTTTAAGTGATCTGATTGGATGAGCCTAAATGTTATTAAACTTCCGCCTTAAAAAATATGTTGATCGTTCAAGTTATTTCTGAAATATTTGTTTGCTAATTGGTCAATAAAAGCGCAAAATTCAAAATTCAATACAACTAATGACGATCAGCGAATAGGGCCTTATTAAGCTTCAATTTTGCAAATGTTTGGCACTACCACACTGATCCCTACAGAGCACAATTTTGACTCGGTTGAAATATTCTTCTAGCTATGTCCATGAAATAGTCATCTATATTTGCAATGTAGATAAGTATAAGAATGCATAGGGTGAACAAAATCTTAACCAAAAGGTTCTTAAC
This sequence comes from Monocelis spectator, assembly GCA_036784945.1. Lineage (NCBI taxonomy): Eukaryota > Metazoa > Platyhelminthes > Proseriata > Monocelididae > Monocelis > Monocelis spectator. The sequence continues at coordinate 20,344 of JAYMFX010271551.1, forward strand.
TATGATGATATGATGTTTGGTGGATTTTTTTTCAGCTGATATATGCGGCACTTTTAGTGAGTGTCAAAACTTGTAATTGACTGTAATTGTAATACATTGAGTATTTTTTTATCTTATAATATATATATATATTGTATAAACAAGATTTGTGAAATTGAAAGCTTACTAGACTTTCTTCCAATAGGACAAATGGAAATTAAGTTTTCCATAAATAATTAGTTAAAGCATAACAAGGTAATATAGAATTGCTCTTATTTAATCTCACTACAAACTAAATTCAGAATGTAAATTTGTTTGAAAACAAATTTGTTTATTGAATTTCCAATGCTATTGTATACATCTACTGTAAATTTAAATGCTAAATAATTAGCTGCATGTTTTCCAAAAATCCTATAGTAAAGCACATCTTAGAATTTAACTGATATGCAATAAGGAAGTTAGTGAATGAACATATAAAACATTTGAATATGATAAAAACGTTTTTAAAATTTTGATGCAGTAAAAAATTTAAAATATAGTAAAAATTACTCTTCAGCAAGAGTTGTATCAAGCATACATCTTAATTATTATGCTGAACTGAAGTCAAACTAAAAAAAGATATACTGTTGGAAAATCCGTTTATAATTTCTAATTTAAAGTAATAAAATTTAATAACATAAACAAATATTTATTACTATTTTTTAATGTCAAAATTACAAATTTAACCAATAACGTTTACATTGATACTTCATATATTGAATTACTTAATAAAGATAAACATTTAAATAAATATATTTATCATTTAAAAATTTACTCTTTTGAAAAGCATAACACACAATTGTTTCTCAAAAACAAGATTGTTTTATATTAATTGTTTATTTAAACTTTTATTAAGAATTATTTCTGTTTAAAAAATAATCGGCTCCTCACTTGCTTTTGGTGGTAAATAAATTGCATACCTTTTAAAGTGAATGTAATTTATTATGAATTCGTTATTACATGCACATCATTTTTATTATTAAAACATTTTAGTTTTTTCAATGCCATGAACATGAAATACGATATTAAATTAAGTCATCTATTATTATCATCCTATCGTTTTTGTCATACAATTTCTGCCTATCTCCAGTTCTGACCCAGAATAAAAGCTGCCTAAATCACATTTTACTTTTTTTACACTTTCATTATGTTTAGGTTCTGATACATTTATTTCTTGAATGTTAAATAAAAATTTAGTCAATTTTTATAGCCTAAAAACAAAACTGCTTAAATCCTGATCTTTTGAAATTGGCATGCCATAATTGTCTATATTCAAGTTAAAGCTACTCAACGATAATGAGGTCTTAATGAGACAGTTAATGAGATAATATAAATGCTTATTAAAGATAGTAAATCTTAGTAAATAATTTCATTATTATACCAGTTAAATATGATTTGTAACTATACGTGTTACATTATGTTAAAAATGTAAGTTCTGGTTAATACAGGCATTGTATTATGGGTAGCCATTAGTCAACGATAATGAGATATAAATTCCCATTGCACAGATTAACTACAACTAACACAATTATTTAAGTTTTTTAATTCAACAATACTATTCATTTTAGTTAATTCATGAATAGCATAACACCATTATGTCTAGTGGAAGAAAAATGATAGTTGATTTACCATTAAAAAAAATCTTGGAACTGAATCAACCGATGTGCTAACCAATGTGTCCCTATTAGACATATCACTTTAAGAAATTTCTCTAAACATCTCAATAGGTGAAATCTTAGATTTGCTTTCACCCATAACTTCTGTTCCCACAAACTCGATCCTTCTAGATCAATATTCTAAGTCCTGATTCTACATCTCAGGTTCCTTCAAATTCTACAGCACCTGTTCTTCACGAACCTACAATAGAGCTAGCCCTTCTTAACACTACAACATAAAATACCTCTAACACTCCAGTCCAAGTCCTCTGAAAATACAATGCACTTTCCCTCTGTAATTCCAATGCTTGAAAAAAAAGCAAGTCCAAGTTCATGGCAACAAAATAGGAGACAAATATGAAGTGTAATGAATACCAAACAAAAACAAAACTAAAGAAGGCGATTGGCCAACCTTGTCAGAATATCTCTACTTATTCAATGACTTTTGAAACAAAACTGACTGGGGACAATGACATACTTACATTTTGTTCCATGGGTGACAGGCTTGAAATGACAAGACTACAATCAGTAGGGGAAAGTAGAAGGAATTTTAGTTTTGTGTATCACCTCAAGATTCACTGACTAAGTTTAAGAATATCTTGAAAGAAAATATATCAATCTGGCAGCCCAGGAAAGACCTATGTGATACCTGCTCTGCTCATCAACTGGGTAATGTTTCTTTAGAAGATTACAATAAACACATCACTCTCAAAGAATCTGCAAGGTCACAGAAACAGTCCAATAAGATTCGATGCTCAGATGATCTGTTAATATTGACAGTCGATGTAACAAGCAGTCCAGAAATCCTGAAGAAGCAATTTGGATGTCTATATTTTTGTACAAAGCTTAACCTTCACATCTGCCGTCATATGCAAGAATAACATAACTTGTTTTTTTCTAATGTTCAGAAAATGGTACAAAAGTTTTTTTAAAATATCTAAAACATAACCTTTTATAAATTAAATCTTTATGAAATCTTTATACTTTGTTATTTTTCCAATACTAATACCAAAGCTTCCTTAACATATTTATTTGAACAGATCTTTTATTTCTTTTCATAAGTCATTCTTACTTATTAAATCTTGACATACATTATTCTTGCTTTTTAAAGTATGACTTATGACAATATTGCATGTAAAATAACTTAGAATGTAAAATTTGATTTAAAAAAATACATAATTTAATGTAATTACAAACTGCTATGATATACCTACCTATAAAAACAAAATATTTAATTTTTAATAGCAAGAATAATATATTAAATAAGTGCTTTAATTTATTTATTACCATAATCAATAATTCAACATACATAAACAGTTTAAATTTACAACTTATTTACACAAGCAAAAGTATTTAACAATTCCTATAAGTCAGCATGGAGTTCGAAATCATCATCTATTTGTAAATCGACTGATTGTTCACCCTCTGAAAGTGTTTGCTAAAATTGACTTCTGGACTGGGACATCAGTAAGCTTAGTTTGACCAATTTCTTTTTTTTTGAAGATTCAACACTGTGGGGTTGTCCAGTATAGAATATGGGCATAGCATATTTTAATGTCAATTAAAATTTTTCTTGGAGAATATCAAATTCTTTCCATTCAACGGAATCATGCTCCTCTTTGCAAAACAAATTGGTTCTGCCTCTAACTACTTTGATGCGTCTCATTTTCGAAATCAAAAATCCACTCTGTTTTTGCTTTATAATACTGGATTTGTCAAAAATCTGTTCCTTGCAGCTCCTTGTCCTCGACTAGCCATGGTTATAAGAGAAGATTGAATCTTAGAATGTTAAAATATAAATTGAGTCGGAGCTAATATTAGGCTGTGTGAATAAAAAAAAGAATCAAATCAAATTTTTAAATTTTGGTGCGCATTCAAACTACTGTAATTTTATAGAAATTCTATTTTGGATATTACCACAACATCATTGTGTGTTCATATTATCTAAATTACTATATAAACGAACCATTAAAAGAACCCTCAAATTCTATGGGAATAAAGAAAACACTCCAATGAATAGCATCTTATATGGATACATTGTATGCAATGATTTGCTGCTTTTCCATAGATATAGAGGGTTTAAGTTACGTCATTCTTGCATGTGACAGCAGAACTATACAATTTACAACTGCAGCAACCAGGACGTATGTTGTTACTTATGGGCAGAAGTTAATGATAGACTTACTGCCAGCATTTTGCTGCTATGCGGATGGAAACAGTCTTCCAGAATAAAATGTAGAGTTATTGAATAATATTTATTAAAGTTCCTACTTGATGTTCTTTAATGTACAGGGATTCAATAGATATGTGTTTGTGATCGTTCGATAGATTGCGATGTATAATTTCCCACTTGAAAGAAGGTGTGGTTACATGGTGGTTTTTAAAATGGTCTTGAACCATTGAGGTGTCGTTATTGGTGTGCTCATTTAATATGTTGTCCAATTGTCTCCTTTGTTTCTCCAATGTATATTTTATTGCAGAGTTGACATGCGATCTTATAAATTACGAATTTGATGATGCATTGGTTCTTCCTTTTGGTTGATGAGCCTGATGGGCAATCTTCTGTGCATGTCACTTTTTCGTTTGGTAGTTGGAAGATTTTCTTGAGTGGGTTACCAGTTACCATTATTTAAGCTATGAATAAATGAATTATAATATCAATAAGGCAAGGCAACAAAACAGGGTTTACAAATTAATTTATTTATCAGAAAATCTTTTACCAAATACATGATACAAATAAGTCAATGACATCAAACATTTTTACGAGTTCTCTTACTTTGAGGATTTTGATATATAACATTCAATGATGAAAAATACAGAGGTAAAATCTCTAGAATATGTAAGAAAATTCGGGAACTGACGGGTGATGACACTTATTAACTATATTTATATATAGACTAACCTTGACCAGACACATCGATGAGTACAATGAAAGGCAGATTTTCAGCCATGACCTGGGATGCCAAATTCTGTTACCAGAGCATTGTTTTACAACACGCACCTTCCTCATCACCACTCGCAGTCCTTAAATAAGGCTCATTCCTAATATTGTAGAGAATCAGGAACAATTGCAGTTGAATTAGAAAGATGCTGAACGCCCCCATAATGAAAGTTTATGAAATAATAATAATAGTGGCTTTATTTCCTGTATAAAACAGTGTTTATAAAATGGAAAATAGATGCAATAATTAGATAACTAAGGAATTATACAATAAAATTATTACAGAAGTATTAGTAAGTATAGAAAATAAAGCATATGAATTACATTTAACCGTATTTCGTTTTATATAATGTTAGATATATTGTTACTTGATAAGTATACAAGTGAAACTAAACTTGAAACTTACTTATTTACACTTTCTATAACTGTACTGTGTACATAAATCGTGTTTTCCTCTAGCTATAAAATATTAACTTAAAAATACGAAAATACTGTCACAATTATGAAATTATACAATACAAGCCTATTAATTAGGAGTAATATATTGTATAGTGCGAATGGTAATAAAAATCCATCTTGACGCAAGTTTTCAGCTGAGAAATATTGGAAACGTTTTCCAGCTAATCAAAGTGAAACCAAATGTAAAACACACACGTAAAATGGAGAGATAGAGAATAAGAGAAAAATACTGCAATCAGATATTTTTATAGATATATTTATAAGTCATAAAGAACCTCCTTGACTTACGCTCCGAGGAGGGCAGGATTTACAATTTCTTGTTGAATAAAATGAGGTGGAAGATCAGACACATCGATGAGTACAATGAGAGGCGGATCTATCTCGCCATGACCTGGGATGCCAAGTTCTGTTACCAAAGCATTGTTTTACAACTCCTTCCTCACCACTCGCCGTCCTTAAACCAGGCTCATTCCTAATTAACAATTAATGGTTTGGTTTGGTTCAGAAAATCTTTTGCCAAATACATGATATTCGCACCCAAATAAGTCAATAACATCGGGCCCAGTTAACCAATTCAAGTAAATCCAAGCTTCTTTGTCATCTGCATGCCTCAGATCTTCTATGAGTTTCTCACATTTAAGTGCCACATTGCAGGCGGGATGGGATGACCGTGGTATCTTAACCGGTCACATAAATTTGTAAAACGATGCTTGCCAACCAGCAACAGTGCCAGGAAATTATCCACTGTACACGTGTTTTGAAACACTTTGCCATTTGAGGATTTCCCACCCCAAACATAATGAGAAACACTTTATAATACTGTATTGTTCTCGTCTGAATCTCTAATTTGATTAAGTATCTGTCTTTGATTTTGTGGAGAACATCAATATTCTTCATGACACTTGCAATATCAGCAGACGCAGTTTGATCAATTTCTTAAAGTCGTCTTTGATGGTTCTCTGTAACGTTATTAATAGCATAAGTATCCTCTGACTAAGTTTCTTGTTGAATTTTCAATGTAGAAACATCTAAAGAGGCGGCTGTTTGTCGATCATTCGATGTATGAAGTTCTTCTACAAATGTATTGAAGGTTATTTTGGATGTAGTTGTTTTTGGTAAATTCGTTGCTGCATTAATTTGGTAAATTAAAATTATATGCATTAATTTCAATCAAAATATTTATGAACAAATATGTAATCAATTTTATTCCTCGTCTAAATAATTTCACTGTATCACGATTTGAAAGGAGTAATTTTATATACGACTGTATAATTAGTTTTAAAAGAAAAAATAATTTAGGCTACATTTTTAATTCATTCCTGAAACATTTAGAGGGATCATGACAATATTTTAACAAATTCCTCACATATATTTATAATTACTTGTACAAAATGAACGCATTATTGACCCTGAAAAAAACAGAGTTTACTGGACCATCTGTATGATTTCCGAACAATCTTATAAGGTGACATGAGACCATCATCAATGTTGTCAATGTCACCCATTTTATTACTATACTCATCAATGTCATAAGGCCTTTAAAATCTCAGAAGTGCTCCACTCTCTCAAGTATCTTTGCGTATTCACCAGGTAAGCTTCTCCTTTGTAAGACAGGAAATACACATCTTTTGCATCAAGAAATTTTGTTGCCAAGATGCAGTCCTTTCTGTAGAAACTAGGCTGAAATCTAAACAATGTTAAAGAAAATATTATGTAGCTATCTAATTTAGAGATACATTTTATACCATACCATGAAGCTTACTAACTTTTGCAATATTTCCTCACAAAGTTCTCCAGGAATTCCTCTGGTAAACCTGAGCAAAGAGTTTCTCTAGTCAACAAAAATTCTTGTAACGGTATACTATTAAAGTAAATATCTAAAAAGATGTTGTGGCTCAGGTCAAATAACCCGAACCTGTTGATCAAATGAACAACAATTTGTTCGGAGACTAATAGGCCCGCGACATTCGGAACTTCTCTGGCCATTTTTGAAAGCCTTCTTTAGAAGTATAGAATTCAAAATCATAGATGTACCCTTTAGTATCGCAAATATTAAATAACTTCAATCCAAAACGAGCCGAGCCCTCTTCAGTGGATTAAACTGTCAGTATTTAAATCTTCCTTTGTGGTGGATCAAGGATTCCTCATTGACAAGATCCCTATAATAATAATAACAGTTTATTTCAAAGAAAATAGTCATACATGATCATTGATAACTAATGAAAAACAGACAGACGAAGCTTTCTAGTCTCATGAAATTCGTGTTTTCCACCAAAAACACCCATAACCGACCATGCAGAAGAAAATTTAAAAAGCCCATCTCTGTTCTGAGAGCATTCTCATTCAGACGAGGATTAAAACCCGAACACTAAAAAATTCCAGCAAAAGAAATGACCTGATATCCTGTTCAGGATCAACTTTGTGCCATTGCACCAAATCGTTTATCGAACTATCGAAGGATGACATTCTAAAATTACTAAACGTATACTTCACTTAGGCTGTTCATAAAGTAATTGTAAATTCTGAATTATTCTATATAGTTCAAGAACCGGAATTATGTGAATTTATGAATTATTTTATTCACTTTTCCTGTGCTCACCCCATAAATTTGAAGCAATTTCATATTGGTAGGTTTCATGACCCATATAATCCAAAAATAATAGCAACTGTTTTTCCAATGGTATAGTTGGGCGACCATGACATTTTTGAAGTTCTAAATTACTTTGAAAAATAATCTGTAAAAGATTATCAAATGTAGTCCTATTCAATCTATATCTTTCTTTGAAATCCTTATTCTCAAATTTGGATACAACATATTCAACAAATCCTTCAATTTTAGGATTCTGCCTTTTTTCTGTTTTTGAAAAGCAACTTGTTAATTGAAATTTGTGCAGTTTTATTATCCAAAACAATAGAAGTAGAAATTTATTTCTCTAAATCATCGTTTAAGAGCTCTAAAATTGAAGTCATAATTATTTCATTTTTCTTTGACGTCATTTTTAAAAATCAAAATTGTCACACCTAATCGGACAATAGCGCAATCGGCCAATTATCTTCGCGCATGATACCGAAACTGATATGGCCAGTTCGAATTGGAGAGATTATCTATTTTCATATTATTTGATTAAATGCAATAGAGTGGTGGTATTGCTCAATCAGCATAGATTTGGATTATAATATCAAAAATTCTAAAAATAAGGCCCAAATTGTGTAATTTTTTTCATCAGAATGTTTATAATATTCGCTGTAAAATAAAATAATGATTCTTTTAATACATGACCGAAACAGAATATAGAACAGCATTGTTCTCGTCTGAATCTCTAATTTGATTTAGAATAGAGTTTATGGCTCTTACAGATCGATGTAATTGGTATTTCCCCATTTAATCTTCTGACTGCAGGTCTCAGATGTGCATTCACCTCAATTAATGGTTTGGTTTGGTTCAGAAAATCTTTTACCAAATACATGATATTCGGACATAAATAAGTCAATGACATCGGGCCCAGTTAACCGATTCAAGTCGATCCAAGTTTATTTACCATCTGCATGCCTCAGATCTTCCATGAGTTTCACACATTTAAGTGCCACATTGCAGGCGGGATGGGATGACCGTGGTATCTTAACCGGTGACATAAATTTGTAAAGCGATGCTTGCCAACCAGCAACAGTGCCAGGAAATTATCCACTGTACACGTGTTCTGAAACACTTTGCCACTTGAGAATTTACCACCCAAAACATAATGAGAAACACTTTATAATACTTCATTGTTCTCGTCTGAATCTCTAATTTGATTTTGTGGAGAATTCACTGATAGTAATATTCTTCATAACATTTGCAATATCAGGAGACACAGTTTAATCATTTTTATAATACTGTGATTTTTAGATTTCAATTAACGCTTCCTTGAATTGAATCTGAATCATCATGCCAACAGAACTGGATGATTTGGTTCTGCAGGCGGAAGAGATGATGGCTGACATTCAGGGCGACTCTGACCTGCCCCGAATTGCCAGATCATTGGACCAGATGCGCCAACAGGGAGACCGCCTGTATAGTCGAGGTGCGCACACCGATGTGAAGGCGGCGCGCTTGCTGGGCTCCAAGGCGGGCTTTGAATTGCCCAGCTCTTTGGCGCAGAAGTTGAAATTTATCGAGACGAGTACGACGATCGATGGTCTTGAAGACTTGACACCCGACACGGATATACAGACATTTCTGAAGAAAGAAAGAGAAATGATCTTACTCTCTGCTATTGAACAAACTCGGAGAAGTGTAAGTCATTGTTACTCTTCAAATTATTTTAGAAATGAAATGAAATGAATCTGTATATAGATATTCTGTTATTTAGACATTCGAAGAGAGTGATTCTCGAAGTGAGTCGGCCATTCAACAATGGTGGGAGCAGGAGAAGCAGAAAATCCTGACCACTTTGGCTGGGAGCAGCACTGGTAGTGGACCGGATCTGCCCGAATTGCAATCAATCGCCGGACAAGAATACCTGGATTTGAGTGTTGCGGGAGACAAACTGATGGTACCGAATCGCACCGCACTCACACAAACAGAGCTGCACTATGCCAGACAGGTGGGTAAGGGGGGCTGTTACAAGAAGTGCTCTATGCCTCTAATCTACAGTTATCGTTTTGTATGTCCCATGTAATCTCGACCACAAAGTAAATCTGACCACCGACCGTCTACATATTTGTAAGATAAACAATCCATTCTTTTTGCAGGTTGATAAATTCTTGAACAATCAATCTCTGGAATTGTCAGAACTCCTGTCATCCAGCTACACTTCCTCAGCCGCCTCTTCCATTTATGGCAACGCTGCTCCAAACGCGGAGTTCATTTGCGACCCTGAAATCGGCGAGTTTTGGCATCACGTGATGAAATTCTGCGACATGCCACGCCGTGTTGGTACGGGAGCCGCCGCCTCCATCGAGTCGAGCAGCGCCAACAATGTCATGCAGAGTCGGTGCGAGCCGTGGATGCAGAAGCAGGGTGTGCGCTGCGCTATCGATGAGTTGGAGTATGAGATGCTCAGTCTCATGCGGTGTGCGGTGGAGGCTGCTCCAAGTGAGGCGCAGCTGGGAGGACGACCGGGAACTCTACCTCTGGTGAAGGCCTTTCTCAAAATAAAACTCGGCTCAAATTCCGCTCTCTTTTCTTCTCTCGAGGTGAGAAGGAGTTCTCCAATCCAAATTAACCAATAGGGATCTCTCTGCCTATTGAAGAGAATTGAGAGCTGATATTTAATATTTCAGGACGGTACAATTGAAAATCGTCCAATCTGGCCCATGATCTATTACTGTATGAGATGTGGCGATTTTTCAAAGGCTCTAGACATTGCTAAGAGAGCCGCGTAAGTGTTAATATTTACATTGATTGACATTCTCTTTAATTGAAATGCAATTAACTCTGTGGTGATTTGCAGCGGTAATTTGGGACGATTTCCCACCTTCTTGGCGCATTATGTGGATAATGACCGCTCTTTGTCTCAGAATTATCGAATGGAAATGAAACACGCCTATAAGCGGACTGTGAGACATGGAACCGATCCATTTAAGAGGTGGGTAATCAATTCATGCTTTCAGATTTAATGGAATTACTACTTATTCTATAATTGTGTCAGTAGTAGGATGATGCAAAACGTAAAAATGTAAATTGTGGAATAAAATTTGATTTGATTGATTGATTATTGAATTATAGATTGGTGTACTGCATGATTGGGTCGTGCGATCCCTCTGACAATCACTCGGAAGTGGCGTCAAGTATTATGGACTTCCTGTGGCTGAAGCTGCACCAACTCAATTGGGACGATTCTTCACAGAAGAAGTCGCTCACCCCTGATGCGCCTCCTCTGTCTGATGATGTGCTCACTCTATCTCAGTTACAGAAGCTGCTGTTTGAAGATTACGGTGAGCTGATGAGGGACACTATTCCCGAAACTCATCTAATAAAACTGGACATTGAATCTCAACATTTAGCAAAGACTATCTACATATTTATTAGCCATTTCAATATTCCAAATATTCTCTCCACAGGCGAAACTCATTTCGAAGCTTGGCGTCAACCGATGCTTTTTTTCAAAATTCTCTTTCTAACCCAACAATTCGAAGCTGGCCTGGCATTCCTGTCACGCTTTGAGCAGTTGCGTGCACACGCTGTCCATGCTGCTCTGGCATTGAAACAGAATAATCTATTGATTTTATCGAAAAATGTTCAAGAACAGTTGCGTAAGTATTGAATTGAATTCTTACTGATTAGAATTTATTATTTCTATATATTGTTGTATTACTACTTTCAGTAGTGATAGAACAATATAGAAATTTGATAATTTCCTTCAATTCAGTGTCTCGTGATTCGAATGATCCGGAGGGAGTTCGCAGATTGAATTTAGCTCGCCTGATAATGATCTATACCAGAAAATTTGAGGTCACGGATACGAGAGATGCTCTGAATTACTTCTTCTTTCTGAATGATCTCCAATTAGGAGAGGAAAATGTGTTCTTCAAATGTATCGCAGAATTAGTCATTGAAACTCGTGAAGTAAAAATAATCTATTGTTTTTTTAAATGATGATAATCTATTGTTGTTTTCACTTTTATTATTTTGAATGGGGAAATTTTTGTTTTGTTTTTATTTTCAGTTCGATTTAATATTGGGGCACATTGATGAGTCAGGAAGGAAGCATGTGAGTGGCAGGTTGACTTTTCATTTCTTATCAGTTGGTATCAGGGTGTTGTGTCTGCATTTCAAATAAGAGGTAGAGAGTTCTATCCTCATCGCAGGCAGTGATTTTATTAGCGATTGACTGACAATTGATATTGAAGTTAATAATTCAAACAAGAGCAATATAAATCGATAGAGTGATATATAGGGTTTGTCTGGGCTATAGAATGATTGGACTGTGTAAATTTATAAATGATAAATTTGCATTATCTACCAATTATTCCTTCCAGCCAGGAGCGTTAAATCGATTCGGACTGGACACCTCCAAGTTGATCTCGCACGTGGCCGATATGCTGGAGAATCGTGGATTAGTATTGGAGGCATCGAACTTATTCGAATTATCGGGAAATATGGACAAGAGCATCGGCCTCACGAATCAGGTCCTAGCTGCTAAGATCACACAACCATCAGACATTTATGAGCGCATTCAAGTTGTCGAGAGAGCCACCAAAGTAATGAATTATAATTCTTATAATGCATTGATTAGTTATAGTAATTGGTTTGTCATTAATTATTGATTAGTTATAGTAATTGGTTTGTCATTAATTATTAATTAATTATAGTAATTGGTCTATCATTAATTAGTGATTAATTATAGTAATTGGTCTGTCATT
>JAYMFX010271552.1:0-13113 GCA_036784945.1 Monocelis spectator
GAGCATACAGAGATTATGTAGTATCCAAGGGAAGTCTAAATTTCCATAGAATTGGAGGGTCACTTAACAGTCCTACTCTCTTGTATTCCAGAGATATATGATGTCAACAGTATTCTCTTGTATTCCAGGCGAATTGGACCATGACCTACATCAAAAAGTCAACATTCCACGCTCCTTATTTCTATTTTCGACCACGAAACCAGGCTATCAGTCATATGATCCTGAATAATTACAATTCTAGAAGAAATCGTGCGATCGTCTGGTATGTCAGCAATTGTAATGCCTTCAATAATCGATTAGAATACGCTCAGGAGCTATCCAAATATGTGCAGGTAACCGCCCCCAGATTAATAGCATCAGGTACACGATGTTAACAGTATTTTCTCTCATGAAAACTCTTTTGTGACAATGGGCGCCCATTTTAGACGGACATATTTGGTAAATGCAGCTCTTCTCAATCACCATGTCAAAGAGGAAATGACCCATGCCGGAAGAAGGAAATACAAAACTATCACTTTTATTTGGCTTTCGAGAATGCGAATTGTAAAGAATACATTTCCGAGAAATTGTTTATTCCATTATCGTAAGTATATAGGAAGAGGCTGAGAAACAATATCATGGAAAGAGTGGCTATTATTTAGGAGAATATAAAAAGAATATAAATATTAGTCCAAATATAGTAGATATCATCAATACAATTTTTATATTACAAATAATTCTATGAAATCTATAGGTTTATCAGTTTATCAGAATGGCTAAAAAGTTGGCAAGAATAACTGATAGTGTTAATAAAAAGAGAGAAGAAAAGAAGACGTAAATCTTTGTTACTCTTGCGAGACAGGGATACTACTTGCAAGACAGTGATACTACTTGCAAGACAGACAGGGATACTACTTGCAAGACAGGGATACTACTTGCAAGACAGGGATACTACTTGCGAGACAGTGATACTACTTGCAAGACAGTGATACTACTTGCAAGACAGGGATACTACTTGCAAGACAGGGATACTACTTGCAAGACAGGGATACTACTTGTAATGCACTGCTAGTAATAATCATGCAGAGAAAGCAGTAACCATAGTAATTCATGTCCTTAGATCGATATGAAGAGTTGAATATCAATAAATGATAACACCCAAAAGAGTGAAGGTTTTATAACATATTTCTATGATATTTAAGTCAACAAATTTTATGCTAACACGTACAGTAATCAATATAATAGGTAATTCAAGAATTTAATTTTGCAAACTTATTTTTTTTAAATGTCAAATGTTGAATCTGTTTCAGGAGTGGAGTTGTACCAATCGTTATGGGCGCTCATCCTGACGAGTATAGAGATCTTCTACCGGGAGAAAAATACTTCATTCATGTTGATGAGTTTCAGGGACCTCGCGAATTGGCTCAATTCCTTGAATATTTGGTCTCAAATGAAAGCGCTTACAGTGAGTATTTGGGGTGGAATAAGCGATACAAAGTTTTGCAGAGAACTGAACGATTAGACTTCTGTGAATTGTGTGAGGCTGTCCATAAAAGGTCGTCCTACCATGAATCAAATTCCTTTGATGTGAAGAATTGGTGGTCAATAGAAGAGCAGTGCACACAAACCAGATGGAAAGGATAGTCTCACAATGGAATGGTGCAGTGAGAAATCTATTTGTGATGGACTTCACCGCTCGGTCGATAAATTAGAAAGTTTCAGAAGAATTGTAAAATATGTTTGATAAGATTTGATTCTATTCTCTCCTATAAATTCAGGTTTTATCATTTTCATGATTAAAATGTCCTATAGAGTATCTGATTCACATCAATTCTCCATGATGCTTCCTGATTACAAAAGCCAGCTTTTCTGACCATTTAATAAAAACGTTGAATAATAATGTCTGTAAGATGTTTTCTTAATTTACTTACTTATTATGTACAATGTGTTTATATTAATATAAAATATAATACACAAAACTGTAATGTTAGGAAATATAGTGAATGTATTTGAGTGAAAAAAGGTTCTTAATATTTACAAAGTACATATCTATTTACATTTGATAAAATGTTTCGGTAATAAAAAAATATGAATTGAAAACAACATCTATTAAACATTCGTCTTTATTTCTCGTGACTCGACTGTGAAGTTGAAAATATGTCATGCGCCCCAAATTCCGCATCTAAAATAAGATAATTGCAAATGTTCAAAATATTCATATACGCTGAAATAGTGTGACGTCAGGATAGATCATTTGATTGGCTCTCAGGATAATATGAGAATCTCTTTATGAGGAATTCTCTCTTTTAGTCACTGTTGAGATATAAATAGACTGTAACTATAGCAGCGAATGCTTGGATCTGTAGTCCACTATTCTAACGTATTTCGATTTCTATTATCCTGATGTGAAGAAACAATTTGCTGATCATAAGAATTAATACTTTTAGATTTTGTTTGTTCACAATGACCGATTTATTCACTCACAGAGGTTGTTCAATTCAAAAGTTTGACAGTTCTTAACTTTGTGTTTTCTAAAAATAAATCATTAGATTATGACCCACCTGTTATAAAAGCACTGACTTATCACTCATGTACTAGGTCATACAGCATCTTTTTAGTGACTGGCCAGTTGTCAGGATTCACCTTTTGCGCTTCGATTTCTGCCTTGCTGCGTGGGATCTGTGAATACATTGGCAGTTTGTTGCCTTCAACACAGAGCATTTTCAGTTCAAGATTACCGACATTCAAATAGTCTGACCAATCATCTGTGCCCATAATTTCCGGCATGATATCCGGATGCGAGGATTCAAACAGTTGGTCATACCGTTCCTCTATGTCGTCCGTATCCAGATTATTTCCATGAACTGATAAATAAGAATACTTTTCTTCAAAATCCCTTTGCAAAGCGCTTTTTTGTCGGGTTTTTGAAGCTGATTTTCGCTTTTCAATCATCTTTTCTAAGTCTACTTCTAAAATGGTATCATGCTGTAAATCATCCAGATCATGAAATTGAGTCAAGAAAATATTTCGAGACACTTTCAAATCATCGATTGTTCCTTGGAAGATTTCTCTCATCATCGACAGATTTTCTTGCTCAACAGCTTCCACATCATCTGAAACTCTTTTCATTTCCTCACCATGTATCGCGATTTCCTTTTTGAGCCAATCGTGGTCAATGACTTCTTGTTTGCTATTCTTATCTAAAATTTGAACTGCTAAATCAGCAGCCATTTCTTTCTTGCTGTTAATCTCTTCTTCATAATTGGATTGCACATCCTTTTTGAAGTTTGCCAATTGAATATTCAAATAAGTGAGCATAGTGTTGAAATTTTCTTTAGCTTCATTAATCTCCTTTTCTAAGCTTTCAATTTTATCTTTGTGCTCTAAATGTCCTTTCTTTTTGTAATGCCTCCAAAAAGATAAATTTTCTAATTCAGCTTTTATATCTCTATCTTTCAAAGTTAATTCATTATAGAGATCTATCACTGCTTGATGCTCCTGCTTCTCTGCAGTCCAATTTTCTTTCATTGCAGCAATTACATCTGATTTGTCAACAAAAATTTGGTCTTTCTTCGGTTGTAGTTCCTTAATATTTTCCATCAATTTCTTAATATACTCGCCCCTCTCAATGGCAAGACGTTCATTTCTTTCTTTGTTACGCTCTCTCTGTTCTTCGAGAGATTTTTTCTGGAATTCTAAATCAGCCAGTACTTGCTCTTTCAATCCAATCTTATAGTGCAGTATTGCTTCATTGGGCGTCATTTCATCGGCGACATTTTTACCTGAAATTGTAAATTTTATAAATTATTACTTTAATATTTAAGTAAACATCAAATTATTAATAATATTATTTTGCATGAATTTTATAAATCTGAAGAGAATATTCTGAATAAATGTATAAGTCTTTCTTTCAAGTACAATTTGTCCAAAAATCATGGTATTACTTGCATATAGTATTTGATACAGTGATAAATTGTCTGTGACATGATCATGTTTATCATATGATTTATTTTATTTATTTTCACTAATGAGACACTCAGTTAGGAATAGAAATAGCCCAGAAAAAGTTTTTGTAAACTTTTGGCTAGAGGCCTAAAGTTCAGAAGATAGGCAAATTTTGTAAAACAATGAGATTAATTTACAGAAAAATAAAAGTAAAATATTGCAATGAATATTTTTTGTAGTAAATGTTGTGACAAAAAGATGTTTTTTGAAGTTCCCTTTAAAGCAAAATTGCCAAAATTACCAATTATTTTATGAGACCTATAAATGAATATAGTTTAAAATAATCAAGAAATCAAATACATTAAGATTGATTTACCTTTTTTTCCTCCTTTTTTCTTTCCTCCACTACCCTTTTTCTTTCCACCCTTCTTACCTTTCTTCCCCATATTATGTGCTACAAGTTAAAAATAAAAATTAGAATTTCAATGGAATAATATTTACATGTTTAATTCAATATATAGACATAAATATTCAAGGACTAAAAAAGTTAAGTAAACATTTGAGACAAATGTTTTAAAAAAGGCATAGATAAAAAGGTAATTTTTTAATAGGACTTTTTAATAGCTGCAAAAAATGTCTATTTTAATAAATAAATTTGTTGTTTCCAGAACAAACAATATCTTTATCACAGCTCATAATTAATAGATCTCAAGCTTATTAAGACATATTTTATATAAGAAGATGTTGTTTTCTTTTATAACATGTGTAAAGAAAGCTTGTTGTCAAATTAACTATTTATTAAACAATGAAGGAACCAATTACTTCTAGAATACCAAGAATAAGTGAACATGATAAGTATTGGTATATAGAAGAAACATAGAAATACATAACATGTATGAAATGTACAAGCATGAATAAACATTGAAATGTATGTTAAGCATGAAACTGTATATGCCCAAAGTTACAATGTACATTTTAGTGTCTGATTGATTTTATAGAAACATATGAGTATAGTTTTATTTCCTTTTGATATTCACCAAGAAAAAACATCATTATAACTGTATTCTATTCAGATATTTCTATGTTGTCTCTATATGATTGTCATTTGAGAATAATTTATGACATTACTGGATAGTTAAAATTGAAAGAACCAATAACAAAAATTATTTAATAAACTAATTTTAGAATTAATAGTTTAATTTTTTTTTAAAGTATTCTAGAATCAAAAGCTGTAAATAATATATATGTTGGGGAGAGCAAGCAATATGAGGGGTAAAACGTTTTGGAAAGAAATTCTAGAGACTAGTATTTAAATATTTAGATATGCATTAAATTTAAAGCAGAAAACATTTTCTACAACAGAATGCAATAATTAAAGCTGATTTATAATATTTCATGGAAGCACATAAACGCATTGAATTTGTCTGAATAAAATATCCAAATCTTAATACCTTATAAAATTTATAGGAAAATTAAATTTTAGACTACTCTGTATCCAGTGAATAAATTATTATAGTCTGTTTTAACAAAACAATGTTTTTACAAAAGTATAAAATATTTGATTCAATAATTATAAATTTCTTTACATATACTTATAAAGCCTTTATTAAAATTTTAATCAAATATTGTGTTTTTAACTTATGCATTGGTTCATAAATGAAGGGAATTTATCTGATTTTCAATCAGAATTAAAATTGCTTAAAATATTACATAAGAATATGTTGGCCAAAGATAAATCTTTACGGTAAATTTATACATACATATAAACTATACAGTGAATCTGGAAAGCGAAGGTTGCCATAATCTGAATATATTTTGCCCTTGTGATTAGAATTTAGCATATTGGCTCCTTCGTTGATCAAGAATTGGATCGCTCCAAGGGATATATACCTACATATAGCTTTTGTTAGAACTTTATTGAAATGTTTTGTAGTTGCAACTTTACATAAAACTTTAGATCAACTAAGGAGTTGATCTCATTAAGTAATTTTTTACATATTTTATCTTTAAGTATTTTGTTGTTTTTGTATAAGTTTCATAAGTTATTTTAGAACCATAACAATCAAAAAGTCATTTGCGTCACTATTAAAAGAAATATATATTCCATACTATATTTTGAAAAAAGTAAATTTTAATGATTAAAATTTACTTTTAAAATAATTATAAGAGTCTATATATATATATATAGCCTCTTAATTATTCAACCAAAGTCAAAAAAATTGAATCCAAAATAAAATTTTATCTTTAAATTCAGCATCATAATTTAACAATAAGCAAAAACTGTCTAATATGTTAATATATGTATCGAATATAAATACTTGAAAATGCCTATAATAAATGATTCAATTAAAATTTCATTTTATGTGGGTAGTCTTTTTTGCTTAATGAAAATAGGGAGGCCAAATATTGGAACACGAGTTTTTTATCAGCATCTTTCTTGATCCGTTCAATTATTTGTGAATCGACAGTTTTCTGATCTTGTTTTCTCTCTTCAGAAGCTGTGTATTTCACATCATCATCCGCAAAGATTTCACCAGTTTTCTTTTTGCCATCTTTCTTAGGAGTTCTTTTGAAATAAACATCATTCAGTCGTTTTGGAATATCGAGTCCGCTCAAGTCCAATCTTTTAGCCGTGGTAATTGTGTAGATCTAAATTAGACAAGATGCATAAATAGATTAGATAGTAAAATAAAAATATTTTTATGAATTTATACTTGCAGTATTTTGCATATAAATAATACACCTGAGAAAAAGTGTGTTGAGGAAAAGGAGAAATGGGTACAAAAGTATAGTTGATATCAGAGAAATATGAAAAAAGAAATGGATTAGAAGAGAGCTAATATCAGAGGAATAGGGGAAAGGAGTAGGATTTGATTTTTGTAAGAATATTTATAAGTCGTGATCAACTTCTATACTCATGCAAACATAGAAATCGGAGCTGTTGCGGCTATTGTTGCGGTATCAGCCAAAAATAATTCCGATTTCTATGCATGCAAATGATAAATGACTCAACTCAAAATGCTATATATACGAGTTAATGTTAGTTTATAATTCTTATTTTTATTACCTGATTGACTCTTCTCAATGGACACCCATTCATCTTGTAAGGGCCAGTCACGAGTAATAATCCAGATTTCAACTGCTTTAAGAACACAACTCGTTTTCCTCTGTGTATACCCGATAACAAAATGAGAATAGATCCGGGCACAAGTCCTGCTTTAAGTCGTCTTTTATGCTCGGAAAATACGGGATTTCTTCGCAAGTGTTTCTTCTTTGGTGGGTTTTCCGCGAGTATGTGGCGTGGTGTCTTCGATACCGGTACGGTTCTTTCTCCACCATTATTATCACCACCAATGGGTTTAGTTTTAGATGTTTCGACCTGGGTGTCCTGCTTTGATGTAATACTAGCTAAAGATTTTTGTAAGCGCTTCAATGTTTTGTCTACTCCAGATGTTTTCGTATACCTGGAATAAAGATAAAATCCAAAAATAAATTCCAGTTATACTTTGATAATATATTTCTTACCCTATTTCTGGCAACGACCATTATTGGTTATTATTATCTCGACCCCTGGATTGGTGTCAAGCGTTCTAACTACTCGGCCAGCGTTCTCAACAAAAGAACGACAATTTGAAAAGTAATTTCTATGTCGGATTCAGCTTCCAGTTGAATTAGCACGCAATTAACAATACAATTCAAATTATGAGAACGCTTGACACCAATCCAGGGGTCAAGAGTTCAAATCCCGGCTATGTACTCTCGGGAATGAAATATTGCATAGCGCTCGCTGTATAGAAGAGAGTAGTAGACTCTTATTATATCTGTTAAGGGCAGTGGCACATTGTCAAATCAAATCAAATTAGTTTTGTTTTACTGCATTAAAAAAATGAAATAAGCCGCGTCATGTCATGTTTTGGTTTTTACAAAACCGTTGAGTATAAGATCAAAACTATATGTTGTCTCTGACTGATTTTTCTTGTCGAGACAACATAAAAATAGTTTTGATCTTAGAATGATATTGAGTGTAGAGATAATGGGCAAAATGTCATATACATATCTATGTAATTGGCTGTTAAAGTAACCCTTAAATTCTATGGAATTTTATTTGTTAATACGACCTTAATAAATACGACCTATTAGTATTGCAGAGATATAGAATGGCGTATCAAATTTCCATAGAATTAGAATTAGAGGGTCACTTTAACGGTTAATTAATTGGCTGTTAACCAATAAAAATCAATATTTAACATTCTTGAGATAAACGTTTTCGTTCAGTTGGTTGTGAATCCCGCTTACCTATGAAGCTTCTTCTTTTCAACAATCCTGTTCTTGGAAAATCTCATAATACCATCAGCAGAGATTTCGTAATTTTTATTTTTCCTGGACTCCTGATCAGTTTCATCTTGTTTTTTGCGAGATGGGGTGGCTGCGTGTCCTACTACACGGGCTGTCTGACACACAATTGGCTGCTGTTGAATCTCAGTCAGTTTCCTTTCACTTTTCACCTTTTCTGCTTTTTCAATCACCTCCTTTTTGGGGATGAGACCGAGGGTGTCACAAAATTCCTTATAAGTGATGACACCGTCACCATCGGAATCAAACAGTGTTAACCATTTTTGTTTAAATTCGGGCTTGTAATTTCTTTTGGTCATATATTCTTCTAATTCTTGAGTGGTCAATTCGCCACTACCATCCGTATCAATTTCTTCGAATACTCTTTGAAACTCTTCCATAGTTTTAATTCCGATTAGAAAGTTTATTTCAAAATAATTCTACCGATATAATGATATACAGACTGAGTTTTGGTAACGTGTACAGTCTATATTCAAAGCAATATAAATGTGCAAACCTTGCTGGTTGGTGAAGCTTTATATGGCATGCTTTGATGAAAACAATAGTTGTGTATATCATATCATATGTGAGATGAGAATTTGTATTCATACTGCTCTGCTCCAATCACCAATTAATCTCCATTCAGGCTCTCTACCATACCATACCCTATGCCTATGACCATACCACATTTGAACTCTATTGTAGCTGCAAGTACAGACTTGCTAAAGCATCTAATTATTCTGCCCGCATCTCTCATTATTCTCTGCTGTTTCTGCTCTGCTGTGAGCACAGAAACATGGAATGACAGAGCACAGATTGGAATATAGCGAATATAGTCGTCTAATAAATTCTGTCTCAATCAGCTTGTTAAGATGCGATGAATATCTCTGCCTCAATCAATTTGCTGCGCACGGCACAACCACTCACAACCACAGCTCACAACCTGCTGTTATTGCTGTAGACAGTCACTGTAACTGTATCAATTGAATCAATGAAAATTTGATTCGGTGACCAGCACAATTTCAACCTCTACACAAGTTAATGGTTAACCCGTACAAGTTATTCAAAGTTATTTTTTCTGGAATGCATTTGAAATTATAACATCGATATTTTACGCCTAGCATGGATACACATAAAGATTGTTTTAATATAATTTTGAACAGAAGGAGCACAGTTAGTACCTATTTAAAGTTGTTGCTTTGTCTGATTTATTCACAGTCAATTGTTATTCGAGTCCAATTGTATAGGTAGTTCAGAATATGAGTTGTAACTAAACATTTAGTTTTATTGCACGGTAATTAAATGATAAAGAGAGTTCTTATGAAAAATCAATCTATTCTCTGTGTTCTCGAAGCGATATCTCCGACACAAATAATTAACTTATTTATACAAATAAATAATCGAGATCGAGCGAGACAAAGAAATTGTTAAAGTCATTTTGGTTTAGTTTTGATATGTATGTTATAATCATACTCATCATAGTCTTAACTTTAATTGTTTCCGTTCTCTTACCAAGAAAACAAAAAAATGTAAAAAAGAAATTTAGGGATTTAGAAAAAAATACAATACAAAACAACAGCTGATTTTGTAAAACTTTAAGTATTAATTAAAAAATAGGATTGTTTTGATACTACTCGATTTAGTAGTAGTAGTGAGTATTTTAATAATTTGTTTTACTGACCTATCACGAATCAAATAAAATTATACTAATCATGTCTATTGTTTTTATGATAATTTTAGTTGATATCGATTAGAAAATCCATAGAAATATGAGAAATCTATGACCTATGTTCAAAGCATAGAGCTGCGACTACAGTTCCGATTTCTATGGTTCAAGGTTTGCGGGTTTAAAATGCAGTTGTTTGTTATTGAAATTTATTTTGAATTTGAATTTCACTTGCCTATAAATAGCTTTCTTAGAGACCATTTGGTTTTTAGAATGTCTGGTGACTGCATTGGAGATTTCAGAATTTCGACACTTGACATAACGCTCCATGAAAAGTTCCGATTTGTGAGCACCCGACAGAGTCAACTTAGATTCCGGTAGAGATTTTCTACGATTTTGCCCATCTGATTCTTCATTCGACTCGACAAAGGCGCCCAATTTAATCGCGTTACTCATAATCATTGATTGACGGCGTCTAGCATTCAGCGCTTGAGCCACATCTTCCTTCGAAATTTGCTGTCTGCATAAGAGAATGTTTGCTTTCAATGATTCCGTTTATTAATATATGATTGTTAATCAATTCTTTTTAAATAGATTAACATAATAGTGATAGTGATGAATTTAAATCAGAAATCACTTACTCAATATTTACCCTGTTATCATCCCCGGCTGCCTTTGATTTTTTTGGACTTCCACTCTGCACAGCGGTTGTGGCAGCAATTAAAGCGGCGCTTGTTTGCATTTGTAGAGAAACTCTGCGAGCTCTGTCTACCACCTGCTTCTTAGGGACGAGACCCAGAACCTGAATGACATGGATAAGATATACTATATGCATCGAAATATTCCACCAAATTTATCGGATTTTTTCAATATACTTTGAAACACATTACGCAACAATTAAAAATCCTAATAATTGAATTCCCAAAGTAAGTTTACACTGAGATAGATCTCTGCAAGAAAATGTAGAAATACAGATAATGACAAAATGAAGCTCCTATATGGGTCTTCAGTATCTAAACAGATCACCGAATAGAGCCACAATAGACCAGCAATTTTGCTGGTAGACAAAGAAAAACAACAAGCAGTTATAATCGACATTAGAGAACCGCAGGTAACACCCGAGTCAACTCAAAAGAGGATGATAGATAGAACGATACGGATACGAATTATAGCCAGAGAAATTTAGAAGAGCTGGAAACTGAAGACAGCTAAAGGCGGAATATTTGGAACAACACCAAAGAAGCTATAAGGAAATGGGTCGAAGTGCTAGAAGTAGACATTTCCGTAGGACTCATCCAGAAGGATCAGTAGGAATCTTGAGAAAGGTTTTTGGCATCGAACGACCTATCTGAGTAGAAGACACAACCGACGGAACACCAAATTGTCGAGAGGGAAATATTTTCTTGTAAAATAAAGATTAATATTTTGTGTATAGTTCCTTACTTCACAAAATTCATCGTAGGTTATTTCTCCGTCCTCATTCAAATCAAAGAGTTTGAGCCACTTAGTAACAAAGCCTTCCTTATAATTCATTTTCTCCATATAATGCTGCAGTTCATCCATAGAAATAGTTCCACTTCCATCTTCATCAATTTCTTCGAATGCTCGGTGAAAATCCATTTTGTCCCAAATAAAAATTCTTTCCTTTTCAGATACCTCTGTATAACGGAAGTTTTACTCTCGAGTTGTGAATTTAACCTTTGAAGTAAGTATTTATAGCATCGTCACGAGAGATGTCTAATCGAAATTGTATGTTTACTTTTCCGGTGGTAAATGACGAATAGATGTGAGACATGGTGGTGCATCCACTGCCACGCTGTTTACATTCACTCTCAATCATGGCATGCAGATGCGTGCTATGCCTTAAATCAAACAAAAAATGAGCAAAAGCAAAGTTATAGCACACACACAGCTTCTTCCAATTGGGAATAGAGAATCTAGAAAATATCGATTTTATTTCTTAAGTTTAAACAATGCCTCATCCTTCTCTGGATGCAATTAATTTGATGGGTTACAGACGAAATTTTCACTCTGTGTGTCAGAAAGTTGATTAATTGATGAGTTGTCGAAATTGACTGAGCAATTCACTGGATTGGATTCAAATCCATCTCTATAAAGTGACAATTATTATTGTCGTACAAACATTGCAGACACTTGTCTCTTATTGTAACCTTTGTCTCAAGCCGATAATATGTATTATGATTAGTTCATAAATACTTCACTGAAATCATTCAATTCAACACACAATTTTCTAGTAAAATTTATAAAGATGAGTGTTTGTTTTTCATTGCGAAAAGCTGTACTCATAAATACTCGTAAATAATGCTGTAAAAACCATTCTAGACTTTTGACCATAAACCTAAACAAGATTATTTTCGTATCTATTCGAGTTCTGTTTTGAGAGTTATTCTCAATCAAATTATTAAAGAGAGAAACACCCAAATAAAAACTCTTTGTTTCTCATTATCAGAGATATTTGTTTCTATTATCAGAGATATCTGTTTCTCATTATCAGAAATATCTGTTTCTCATTATCATAGATATCTGTTTCTATTATCAGAGATATCTGTTTCTATTATCATAGATATCTGTTTCTCATTATCAGAGATATTTGTTTCTATTATCATAGATATCTGTTTCTCATTATCATAGATATTTGTTTCTATTATCAGAGATATCTGTTTCTCATTATCAGAGATATCTGTTTCTTTTATCAGAGATATCTGTTTCTATTATCAGAGATATCTGTTTCTCATTATCAGAGATATTTGTTTCTATTATCAGAGATATCTGTTTCTATATTATCAGAGATATCTGTTTCTATTATCAGAGATATCTGTTTCTATTATCAGAGATATCTGTTTCTCATTATCAGAGATATCTGTTTCTTTTATCAGAGATATTTGTTTCTCATTATCAGAGATATCTGTTTCTCATTATCATAGGTATCTGTTTCTATTATCATAGATATCTGTTTCTCATTATCAGAAATATTTGTTTCTATTATCAGAGATATCTGTTTCTCATTATCAGAGATATCTGTTTCTCATTATCAGAGATATCTGTTTCTATTATCATAGATATTTGTTTCTCATTATCATAGATATTTGTTTCTATTATCAGAGATATCTGTTTCTCATTATCATAGATATTTGTTTCTCATTATCAGAGATATCTGTTTCTATATTATC
>JAYMFX010271663.1:0-18347 GCA_036784945.1 Monocelis spectator
TTGCTAATTGGTCAATAAAAGCGCGAAATTCAATTTTATAAACTGATCGTCATTAGTTGTATTGAATTTTGAATTTTCGCGCTTTTATTGACCAATTAGCAAACGAATATTTCATAAATATCTTGAACGATCAACATATTTTTTAAGGCGGAAATTTTAAAATAATTAGGCTCGTCTAGATTGCACAGATTTATCACACTGTTAAACAAAGGTTTTGACGAGGGGACAGGTTGCTCTTAAAAAGGGATTTTGTGTATTCAGAAGACTTAAATATCAGAGATGTGATCTTTTATCTGATCATCTTCATCATCTCATACAGTCAATGTGTATATGAATAAATAATAATAATAATAAAAAGTATTCTAAATAACTTGCAAACACAATAAGCAAATCGATTGAAAAGAAGATTGCTCGAGATAAATACAGAAGCAGAAATTGATTAATAATGTCGCTGTTACAAACATAAATTAATGTAGAATTGTTTAGAATCGAAACTAATCGATTTATTTATTACTAAGATGTAGCATAATTGGAAAGTTTCGGTAAAACTTAGAAATAGTAAATAACAAAGCACTTTTTATGCGTACTTTCATGTACATAAGTAAAACATTGGAGACATAGATATGGGATCACTTTGTTTATAATGAGCTATTGTTAATTGTTTGATAAATATTTAGATAGTCTAAAGCTTAACTGCTTTCTGATTGGCTGGAGTGACTGAATGACTCACAGTTATTCTGGGCACGCCAGCTAATCAGAATAGATACACGAATTAGTTGAGCACACAATTCAGCGATATTTAACTGCGCTTTCTGATTGGCTGGAGTGACTGAATGACTCACAGTTATTCTGGGCACGCCAGCTAATCAGAATAGATACACGAATTAGTTGAGCACACAATTCAGCGATATTTAACTGCGCTTTCTGATTGGCTGGAGTGACTGAATGACTCACAGTTATTCTGGGCACGCCAGCTAATCAGAATAGCTACGCGAATTAGTTGAGCACACAATTCAGCGATATTCAACTGCGCTTTCTGATTGGCTAGAGTGGCTGAATGACTCACAGTTATTCTGGGCACGCCAGCTAATCAGAATAGATACACGAATTAGTTGAAGATAAACTTATGTAAGTTTTAATACTGAGAAGTTTCATAATGATAGAAAGTTCTGGCTGGACATGGAAAGTAATAATAACATTTTGTGGCTGAAAGTCTGTCATATGGGGATAGTAATTTTACATTTATCATTAATCAATCATGGGACACAGATCCCTTTGAAGTTGTCCGAGTTTTTACTTTTTCGACATTGATTTTGCTTCCATGTCTAGTCAACTCTTTCTATGATCATGAAACTTGTCGGACATGTTGAGAATCAAAGCTTGAAGAGTTTGGCTCGAGACACAGCTCCCATAGAAGGTGTCCGAATTTTGGTGGAATTATATTGAAAACAAATTAAACTAAAATGATTTATCGATTGCTATTTTTGAGTGTTTCTCGATAATTCTATATTATTTATAAGTCTACTAATCTAGACATAGATATATCATGCTTATGGTTAGAATTTTCATAGTTTAAAAAACTGAAATGAGAATAGAATAAAGATAATATTGAGCGGGTACATAAATTTTAAAGCATTCTCAAAACCTACATAAAAGCATGATAAGCGACCCATCTCTGCATCTCTCAGCCACTGGCTATATACATACATAGATATTACTATATAGGTCTACATAATACACTCTACCTACCTGTATGACACATCGAAATCTAATCATTCTGAACAGAATCACACAAATCAAAATCAAACTCCGCACTCACAACAAAAGCATCGATAGCTGAAAATGATCTGAGCTGGTGCTCCAACACCACTAAAACTTTGTAGTAACAATAAGTACATAAGTAAGTTAAGTAGGTATTGATCAATTCATGTCAATCTCGTCGGCCACACAAATTGAAAATACATAGAGATTAAATACTTTTTAGCTATAGAACAAGGAGATTCTTACGTTTCGAGGTACCCAATTGTGCTTTAGGAATATCACAAAATAATTAATTCTTGTATTTAATTTACTATAAGCAATGTGACACGCGCAAATACATGGAGAATAAATACGGTCAATGCATAGAAATCGACTAATATTCTGGCGCGGAAAAACAAAATAGTTCATTTCTATGGATCAGAACTAAAATACGCAGGAGACAAACTCAAGCTATTTACACTTTAATTCTCTCGTCTCCTCATAATAATACTAAAATTTCATGATGATGGACCATAGAAATCGACTAACATTTTAGCTTCCTCATCTAGAACGAATACGTCCTATATCTAGTCTTAATAAATAAAAACCATAGAAATAGCGTACAGTTTTTCCCCCATCTGTGATTGGACAGTGACTATAATTCGTTACTAACACACGTTACTAATTAAAAAAAGCAGTAGTACAAGAACAATGTTTATTTATTAATTAATAATGCAAATGGATATTTTTCGGACATTGTGTCCGACTCCTAGTAGATAGAAGCATGAAACTTGGAGGGATAGTAGAGAGCTTAAGTTTGGCTGTAAGTAATATAGTAAAAATCACTATTTCTGGACATATTTTGGCCACTATGTCCGATTTCGATTTTAATATTATCTCGAGAGAAGTGAAGAGAGCTTAAGTTTGTCTCCTGCGTGCGATCGGTCATGTTTTGAAACCGTTTTGGCTGGCCCCTGCTTATTTTAGCTTTAACCAATCAATACGCTGAAATAGGGTGACGTCATGATAGATCATTTGATTGGCTCTCAGGATATGAGCATCTCTCTATGAGGAATTCCCTATGTCTAAACCAATAAGGCGCTCTCTTTCAGTCACTGCTGAGATATAAATAGATTGTGTAACTATATAGCAACGAATGCTTGGATCCAGTAGTGACGTCACCTGACTATTCTAGCGTATATAATAATATTTATAATGCATGGAGTTTACAACAATAAACAAACAAAATACAAAAATGTTGACACCAGTAAAATAAAACCTCCTGATTTTGATAATTCAATGCGATCTTTAATTATCAAATTTTAAATTGTAATGAAAAAGTAATAATTTTTTTCCCATTTACTGTCTATAGAGGAACCAACATATAAAGTAACAACATAAAGTTCTTGCTTACCTCGAGTAAATTTCTGAGTGATTTCATGAGTTACTACCTGATGATACAGTAACAAAATCAAATCAAATCGGTATATACTTTACAAAATGGAAATTATAGGGAAATAGGAAATTTGGGAAAAAATAATAGAATGTTTTGTATTTCCTGATTGACTCATCCACCTTATGGAGAGAGAGACAGAGAGAGAGAGAGAGAGAGAGAGAGAGAGTGTTCCCTATTGAGAGTGTAGTTGATTGAGTGATTATGAACAAAATCTCCCTCCATATCCAGTGGTACCTACATGTGCTCAAACTGTACACTGAATCAATATGGCGACATGTCTCGGTAACTCAACTTCCTACCTATCCCAACTCTGTCTGCTTGCATTCAATTAAATGAATTGTTGGATTATTGGAAATCAATATGAAGGGGGTCAGATCAACTTCAGTAAGATTCTCAATTAGCTTCCTTTCAAATATAGCCCAACTTTTATTATAAAGCAGCTTTATTCAAGAATTACCAATTTTCGAGGGGTTTTTCGAGAAGAAAATATACGGATCAATGAATCAATGATAATGAAAATAAAATATTAAAAAACACAATTTTAATAATATTGTGAAGATTTGAATTTTATTTGCATTTCACAATTCCATTTTCTTTATGGAAAATTAATTATAGTGTTGGTTTAAATGGATCAGAATTAATAAGTAAAATTACAGAAACTAGTTTTAAGAATATATTCCTGATTTTAAATACAGTAAAATGTAATAAAATACAAAATGTTAAAAATGATGATAAAAATCACATACTACTATTAAGTAAAAGTAAGTAGTAATAATACTTTCATATTTATTAACAATATTTTGTTCACAACATTGTTCTGTATCGTATTATCAGAATCACCGAACAACAAAGTTTAAATACCCTATGTTCATTTAGAATTAGCGATTACCTACTGATGAGGAGCAAATTAATTCGAAACGCGTAGTCTTTCTGATAGTTATTCACTTCAACTCAGATCATGTAGTGCTAAATATTTCAAAGCGTATATAAGAGAATATAAAGTGCAGGCCTCTACGAGTGAATCATTTTTTGCGTGCTGAATATAGTCAGCGTCCTCAAAAATCAATGCCAATTGTTTAGTTTGAATGAATGAATGTCAATATTCAACCACACAATAAAGAACAAGTCGACAATAGATGGCTTAGTACCTATATATTGACTAACAGATTGAAAACGTTTTGATCGTCATCAATAATTTCAATCACATACCTATTATTCAACTCAGTCATGTTCCATGATCACAATATTATACTGCTCAAATATCTATGCTCTGATTGTTTCTTAATCTTAGACTTAAACTTTAACGAATGTTTTTAACACTTTGTGCTCCAATCAATATTTTTTATAGCAAAAAATGTGTTAGCTTAAAGTTAGCTAGCTGTTATAAATTTATAAATAATTCATTTAAAATTTGAATTTAGCTAACCACTTTTATTTCATTTATTTGAAGGTTTAAGCTAACACACCTTTTGCCATTCTTGGTTAAATATTTCAATTATTTTAATTTTAATTTTTATGATAAAAGCATTTTTGTGTTATTATTTTGTTATAATCACAATTTATACAATAATCGTATAGGTCTGTCTGTGGCAAACCAACCTGCAGTGTTCACTATGCAGGTTCACTAATAAATATTAAGACAGACATAAAATATGACTGTCAGTTGTATGCGATACACACAAGCAGCTAGCACCTGAAGCAGAGACTTTAAATATTTTCCTATTTAACTCATTGACGATAATCATTAGGCTGACAATTCGATATGAAATACTGAGCTGTGGTTGGCCCGACACATCAGGTGACAGAATTCATCCTGATTAAGAGACAGACTGATTGCATTATATACCTGCGCGCAGCACGCTGTCTAGATTTACTATATAGTATTACAGATCTGCATATCTATGATTTGGCTAATATTTAACTTGAAAATGTAGTTTTTACATGATTTCTTAGCCCCTTGACACTTTTTCATAATTTTTTCGAGCGGATTTTTCGGGTCAATACACTAACACATGAATTTGCCAAGTTTTATTTTGTCCTAAATTGTACTTATTGGAGCTGAAGAAAGAAAGAATTGTTACAAAACAGGTTTCTTTGAGAGGCTTTTGAACTACATGACCGATCAACTTGAAATTTTCACACAATGTAGATGTATGAGGGAAATTGCTAAATCGAATAGTTCGTGTTTACAATTTATTTAGATTTTGAAAAACACCTCATTTTCAGGGATCCTATAATACCTACTGCATAGTTCGCTTAGCTTTAGCAGCTATTGCGGTCTATTTCCATAGGCCTAGATGATGGTGTCAGGTAGTATTACAATATAAAATGAAGTTTTATTAAATTCGAATCCTATAGATAATAAATAATTTTAGATGAATCAAAAGTTGATTAAATGTCTGCACATGAATATGATAACATACCATTTCCTCTTCATCTGACCCGATTTCTGATCCAGTCTGAGAAGTGAGCGATTTATCTATACGGGAAACATGACCAGACTTTGAACCTTCAACAAATGGACTATCTGGAGTTTTTCTTGAATCATTTGACCTTCCACCGCCACTACGAGACCTCGACGATCCAGACGGTCGAGTTCGTCGACCATACTTCTTATCACCATGCAATATTCTGGGTGAAGCTGGGGCGGCATCATCTGTGTTTCAAGGATCAATGATTATTTATTGAAAATACAATATTTGAAATATAAAGAAAACATTGCTGGGATTTGAAATCTCGACCCCTGGATTGGTGGTCAAGCGTTCTAACCAAACGACCAGTGCTCTCTACAAAAGAATCTAGTTGAATTAGGATGCAGTATAAGAAGGCTTTCAAATTGTCATACTTTTGTAGAGAGCGCTGGTCGAGTGGTTAGAACGCTTGACCACCAATCCAGTGGTCGAGATTTCAAATCCCGGCAATGTACTCTCGGGAAGGAAATATTGTATAGCGCTGTATAGAGATTACAAAAGTGTTATTTGAAAATTAACAAACTATTAAAATATTATGTTGCCTTACCTGAACTTATGATAGTTTCTTCAGCAGTTTTATCTTGATCAGTTTCTATAGAGTTTGATAAATAAGCAATAAATGCTTGTTTGAATTTGAAAAAGTCTACTGTCACATTATCATGCGTTCCCAACAGTAATTGTATAATTGTTCCAGTTTCTTTTTCATTACATTCCAAATAATGTAGCAATTCAATTAATTCTGATTTATCCAAACACCCTCGATTCTGCTTATCAAAACCTTGAAAGAAAATATGAAGTTGGGATTCATAATTTTCATCCCCTTCATTCATGATGTACTAAAATAAATTTTAAAATTATGTCATAATATATCACAGACAGACAGAACTGAATTATTTTTCTAAATCTTATCTAAAAACAACACATTAGCAGTTTATATGTCAATTTATTATATTAAAATTAGCCAATTGAATAGTATTGTCAAAATTATCTAAATAATCAAATTTGTTCAAAACCAAATAAAATTAATTTTTTTCTAGCAACTAGTCAGTCAAACTTCATTTTTATTTTAAGTAAGCAAATAAAAGAGAACATCTATTAGAAATCTATTAAAATGCTAATGTATAAGGTTAAAGTTAATAAAGCTATTGGTTCATTTTCAGAGTCATTTCCACTGACATCAGAATAGAGTGCCAAAATAACATTGAGGACCTTTTGGCAGTGATTTATAATTATGAGTGAAATACGAGCAAAATTGAAATGAAATATCAGAAATGTCAATTTCATTGATAGAAATATTTAGAAGAGATAGCGATTTAATGTAATTAACATTAAATATATAATAAACCTAAATGAAAATCATTTATAGATAGTTTTAATTCATAAGAGTATGATGTTCACATTGTTTACATTAAAAGCTCAAATTGCCTTTATGTAAAAATAGAATTGAGAAGGCACATCGACATATAAAAATATTATTCATACCATACCAGATCTTTCAATGATCACAAATCCTCACTCATTCTCAATTCAATTTTTAATTTAGACAGTATAATAAAAAAGAATATTTATATGATATGATAATATAAATATTTGTTTTAATCAACCACTATGTATCATTTTTAAAAGTTTTATGTGAACAAAACTTATTTTTATATCTTAAAATTAATAATTTCTTGAATTGAATAAATCAAATTTGAAAATTTAGTGGAATAATTTATTGAAAACAAATCATAAAAATTTGACATTTTATTTTATACAACAAATTTATTAATAAGGTTTTATATTTTTGAAAAGATGTAAATTTAGACTGGAATTGTCAAAATTTAAGAAATATATTTTTGTTACTAAACTTCCAACAACTATTATATAAAATATATTTTACATTTGATTGAAAATTATAAATTTAGGATCATATAGCATACAAATTTATAATTGAAATTTAAAATAAGTAAAAAATGTTATTACATTATCATCAAATTTGAAATTTTACTCATCCAGTAACTACTAAATTTATGCGACTAAACAATTATACAAATTGAAAATTGAAAATTTTGAAAAGAAAACCATTCTTGTGATGCTCTGAAGCTGAAATTGTAGCTTTTATGAAAGAACAGCAAATCTTAAATGGTAAATGGTAAACTCCAAAAGCATTAACGAATTTACTTTTGTAAAATAATATTTTTTAGTTATTATAAATATTTTGATAACACGCAATTTTTAAGCGCTTGGCAAGATAAGTAAATGCTTATGATTGACGTATATATTAAATTTTCTTATACAAATATTTTAGTATAATATATTTATATGTTAGACCATAGTTATTAAAAAAAGGACTACTCTAATTAATCTAGTCCTTTTGGTTATCCCTGTCTCCCAATTCCTGTGCTTCCCGTTATTTCTAACCCAGTGGAAAATCCAGTAGAAAACCAGTGGGAATATATTCTATAGCAAGATCACCGGCGGAGATCTGCAATTATCCCGCCAAGAATACTATAAAGTTTCCCAGTCTTTTTACAGGATCCTGTAAAAAAGACTGGGAAACTTTATAGTATTACAGCGGAAAATTAAATATGTATGTTATTATTGATCTCACTATATAGGTTACTATATATGATCACACAATCAACTGGGGATGGTTGACTCACAGTAACTTAAATAACTATATCGTTATATAGTTATAGGTTTTTCATTCTAAATAACACTATAATACCATAAAGTTAATCCGAGATTGAAACCATATGGTAGGTATCTTTCATTGAGACTTATTACTATGTTATCTATAGTTGTGATCTGACTCTCATTGAGGGGACAATTAGAAACTGCGAGTTTTATTTGTAATTAGACGTCAGCCATTACTGCAGAATTTGATCTTCAATTTGTCTCCACAATTTCATTTAGGCTGTCACTTTATATATTCACTGGATTTCATCTCTATGCTTACTACATTAAAGGGATAAACTTGGATCAGCATCAATGGTTGTTTTTTATCCCTTGGCAGATCATTATACTAATTAATAATGTAGTCTAATGTAAAATTTATTATTATTGAGTGTGGTGATATAACTTCGGTTACCATACCATAGTATACTGCTCTAATCCAGTCACTATACAATAAAATATTTAAAATTAGTAAATGTATGTGATTACTTGATCATTACATGTTAGTAGTTTTTCCTAAAGTATTTTACCATGCATGAATTATTTTTTTTATTCTAGAAAAATGTGGAATTGAAATAAAAATTGGAAAATAATCGAATGAAAATGTGTTATGTTTTTTGTCAGTTTCCTTGTGATAGAAAATAAGGAAAGATGAACCGTTGGCATTTAAATTTATCTTAAATAAACATTTACTGGGCACCTTATTCTGTTAATAAATCTCAATTTTATCATATTCTCAGAAAAATGCACTTTTAAAATTGATTATGAGTTTGCTATTTTAAAATTTTCTAATGTTCTATTTTTTTCAAGGTTATATCGGTTATAACTTAATAAAGCGTTGCTATTTTAAGTTCGGTCATGTCAATTGCAATGTTCTTAATTAAAACTTCGTCCATGTCTTAGTATCATGTATTTGGTTTCTCTAAAGAGATTTGAAAAAATCGCTCATTTTCAACTACAGGTGTGGCTATATTAGAATGACGGTATAGGCCGTTATGAGCTATAACTCTAGTATTCTTTCTGGGTTCTCATCTTTCCCTAATCTAAAGAAATTAATTTGTAAATCTATAAAGCACAGGATTGATTTTTATTGATTTAATTGGATATCTTTTAAGTTTGAATAACTCAATTTTTGTTATTAACTGCTAGAGTATTTGATTTATTTTGATGTTAGATATTATTTATGCGTTAGTTATTTAGTCACGCACTACAAAGGTTAAACATGATTAAATGATTGAAGAAATAGTCAGGCTTTTATAAATCCTCTTTTATGTTATATTTTTATTATCCTATATTACCTACTCGTCAGAGCGATGAAATGCAATGCAATATAAAGCAATGAGTATAGGATTTTGAGGCTATATATGGTAAGAGCTTTGACCAAGGCAGGTTTGTCGTATTGGATGAGAGAAAGATGTCTCATCCGTTTTTTAAATTTCCGCCATCTCGAATTACAATATTATGTCGTTTGATTGATTGATTGATTGATTGATTGATTGAGATAGATGAACATGAGGATATGTCAGGTATCAAACAGATTCTGTGATTATATAGATTTTGACGAAGGTGTTAATGAGTTGTAGTCAAGAATTCGTCAGAATTTATTTTTTAATGAGTGGATATTTGTCATGAAAATTGAATTGGTTCTAATGGTTTGAAAAGAGTTGATTATTCTCCTATCTTCCCCATAGTTTGGTAAGGATAAGTTAATTGTGTGTCTTGTGACCGCATAGGTCCTCGAATAGGAGAGAGTAATTGATTCGCTGCTCCCATAATATCGTTCTCTTAAAAAACACCCTTTCACAATTTAAAATAGAGTTTCTCTGTTATATAATCGCTCTTAATCTCTTCGTTAGAATCTCTTTTATTCAAAGTCTCTATTTAATTATTACTAAGAAAATATCTTATTCAGAGTCTCTCTTTTCAGTCTCTCCTTTCTCTCTTATTCAGAGTCTCTCTTTTCAGTCTCTCCTTTCTCTCTTATTCAGAGTCTCTCTTTTCAGTATCTCCTTTCTCTCTTATTCAGAGTCTCTCTTTTCAGTCTCTCCTTTCTCTCTTATTTAGAGTCTCTCTTAGTCAGATCTATTCAGAGCTGCTCTCATACAGAATCTCTCTTTATCAAATTTATTCGGACTATTTATATACATATGTATAAATGTAGCACATGACATTATTGAAAAGTGAAAGTCGTATTTTCACTCATTTGTATTTCAATAAAAAATATTTTCAAATTTTCAATAAATTTCTTAAAACCTGAAAAATAAAATTGCAATCTCTTAAAACTACGTCATTCAATATTTTCATTCCCTTTTTCAATGATAAAGTTGCCTCTTCTTCGCTGATGACTTCAAATTGTGCTGCATAAGAAAATCAATTTAATCAGAATGTGTAATCGAATTATAAAAATTGATTAAAACAAACTTTGATAATTTTCAGATTCAGAATGTAAAATATAAAGTTCGAATTTTCTCTCTTCCGACAATATTGTTTTCTGTGTGTATACAAAAGTTGTATTTAAGGTGTTTGGTTTCATAATGCGAAATTCTTTTTGGAGTTCTTTTGAAGTCAATATATAATTTCAAACAAAATATATTAATGCACAAAGGGATATATGAGTCTATATAACAAGAATGAAATCTATATATAAGATCTATATATACTATATATATTTTTTCATTATATTTTTACTGTTTCTATTGCTTTACATTTTCATTCATAACCTGCGATCTTTACTATAACTGCAAATTTACTGCAAACTTATATTGTACTGTCTGTCAGTTTGTTTAGAATGAGTAATATCTAATCTGTGAAATCTACATAGCTAGGTATATAGAGAGAAATGGCTCACCTTTGATCCGATTGCTACCACATGTGCCTTTTACTTGATCCACTCTGATATATCCTGGTGCTTGGTGATATGTCAACCATGGCACCCAAGAAATACCAGCATGGCAAAAGTAACACTCGTCAGTTTTGGAAAATTTTCATTGAACAAATTCGTCCATTCGACATTCATTGGAAGATTGTTGTTTCAATGCTGTTTTCATTATATATTGCAGGCTCCATCAACTTCACAATCAAACAGGAAGATTTTGAATTCTCTGCCGTTAACAGACTAATTTATGAGTGCTTTAAACTCTAGAATAATATATTGTAGAGGATTGATTTGGTTAAGTACATCATATTTGGCACTGATCAAGC
This sequence comes from Monocelis spectator, assembly GCA_036784945.1. Classification (NCBI taxonomy): domain Eukaryota; kingdom Metazoa; phylum Platyhelminthes; order Proseriata; family Monocelididae; genus Monocelis; species Monocelis spectator. The sequence goes on from JAYMFX010271663.1 coordinate 11,527, forward strand.
AAACCAGAAGCAGAACATACCTGCAGTAGTAGTGCTCCATCCACCCATACACAACTAGGCGAAGTGGCAACTAGACCTAATTTATCCAGACAAAATGAGACGACTCTTTGTATCCCATGACTACGCCGCCTTCTTTGTGAATTACGTTTTCATCCATGCATCCATGATGCATCTCCATCCATCTATCCAGTAGGTAAACAGCAATTGTGATGAGAACACATCACCACAATCAGACTGACAGCAATAGCAAAGCAATATAGACAGCAAGCAGGCAGCGTGTTAAAGTTGCACAAGCTACTACCTCATATTATTGAGCCATATATGAAAAGTAATGTTCATTCATTGCTTCTTCTTCTTCTATTGTCTCATACAGACACTGTGCAATATTACCTACTAAGGCGATCTAAAAATGCTTCATCACTGCTATATAACAAAGCGATTTCCAGTCATATAGCAGAATATTTAGGTGTAGTGAAGTGAGCAATGCAAATATCGCGGCTATAACTATAGTACTATAATGTTGGGGCCGCACCTATTCACTCTGTGCTCTCTCTCTCTCTTTCTTTCTTTCTCTCTCTGTCTCTCTGCAACTCTAGAGCCTTCACTCGTGTTTCTATTACCTGACAATAAAGATTCAATTCCTAATCGATACAGTCTGGCAACCGCGAAAGCAAAGCAGCATAAATAATATGCGTACACTTACTTACTTTAAAATGAATTCTCTGAAAAATCTCTCACTACTCTCTAGGTATATGCTATGATGGTGGGGTGGAAACAATGAAAGAAAAGAAAGTCTGCCTAACAACGGCGCTGCAGCATTGGTGGTATAGTCTATAGGGGCGCTGCGCTGCACCTCACAATATGAGGCTATATAATGTAGAGTGAATCGAGTCCTCTCTCTTAATGATGTTCTGCTCTTATTTCTGTATAGCTCCTGGATATAGGGACTATAAGCTGACTCTGCGCGCTTGCCTGTCTCTCAACAAGAAGCTCTGTAATACTAATAGAAGAACAACAGAACACACGACAATCCACCACACCGGTTAGAGAGAGAGAGAGAGAGAGAGAGAGAGAGAGAGAGAGATAGTCAGGCAAGAGCAGGCAGAGCATTAATTTATGCAATTGGAATTTATTGTGCGGAGTGGAACAGTAAACATTTTCAGTCACACACGAACTAACTCGCTCATAACTGCAGCTCTGCTGCTGTATCATCAATCTAAAAACTAATTGAAAGTATAGACTCAATATATAACCTAAAATACCTTCTTCTACAGAATGAGAAGACTGCTTCTTCTACATACGTATTAGGCTATATCCAGGCTATATCGCTCCTTTCTCATGAATTAGCACCAGCGCCTCTATATGTTTAGGTAGCTGCTCTCAACTATTTTTGTGAATGTGTTTTCAGTAATATTTTTAAAGTTATATGTTGGGGACGGTTAATAATTTACGCTGAGGCATCATACGAGAGAGATTATTATACCTTCTATAGGTCATGCTTCTATATTATATAGGTATACATCTCTAGAACTCTGAATTCATAAACTACATAATATATAGTAGTGCTGTTGTTGTTGGAGAAGCCATTACAATAATTATAGAAACATTTCAACACAAATCAGTTACCATTATTATACTAATCAAATCAATCAATCATTATAAATGTATACCTAATAGTGTACCACAGTTGATATTAGCTGCCTTCACTATTGTAATGCAATGTCGTAATTTACAATTCTCTCTGATTCTACATTATATATAGGTAATAACGATTCATTCATAATTCAGAATACCCTTCTGAATTCTTTTAACTCAGTTTTAGCAATTCAACTTTTCAGCATTTGATCCTGAGAGTTATAAGAAACATTTTATAGACACCCCTATACCCGATCACACCACCTAGATCATAGATTTCTCTATATAGTGATTTTTGTAATGTGATCTATATATATGGTTATAATACGGACTCGTATAAAATTAAAATTGTGTTTTTTAATAGATTTTTATTGTCATTGATTCAATCCGTATTTTCTTTGGTGAGTAATAGACTAGACAGAGCTGTTCTCTTCTATATTTTAGGAAATAGTTGAGTCATTTGAATCGGTATTTCCCTTCAAATCAGTTTTATAAATCCCATCACTGCATTCCAGAATTCCTTAAATGAGCACCGCCATGCTTAAATTTAAGAATTTACATTGTTTTGTTTATCTTTCTTTATCATTTCTTTCTCTTGCAATAAGCTCCTTCTTTCTTAGTGCAGTTGAACTTTTTATTCAATGATCTTTATGAAATTCAATACTTTAAATAATTGTATTTATTATATACAGGATGGGCCAGAAGTCCCTACGACTTTTTACAAAACGTTTATTTACAAATTATCTTTGTACAAACATTGCAAACACAATATATTCATCGATTTATCTATGTGACCTTGACATTATTTTAATCACACCACCGGGGGTATGATTCGTAACCATAGAATTTATCGATTTCTATGGTAAATTTGTGAAAAAAACATTTTTTAAAAGTCGTATGTAGGGACTTCTTTCCCACCCTGTACGTCGACTCCTTCGCTATTTTAATTACGGAAAAATGCGTCTTACTTATATACTTATATCTACATAATTATCTATTTTGACATTAACAAGGCTTTTAAATAAAGCTTTAAATACAGTCATTGAACATTAATATTCGGTTACCTATATAATTAGGCATTAACTTTAACTATAGACTTTTAAAGGATTCCATCATAATAATTTTTTCTCATTATCATTCGCTCTATTCATGTATGAAATGAGGTGTGTATACACTCTCGAAGAATAGAAAAAGATAAATAAATTCAAATGTATTTTTAAAATCCTGATGTTCATGAACAACAACAAAATTGTTGAGATGGTACCAGATTTACTACTTATCAAGTAATATATAAATCATGTGATAAATAAACCGCAAATATTTAGGCTAATTTCAAATTTTTATCGAGGAAAATGAAAAAGATTCATTGAGTTACCTATTATAGTTTTCAATCTCTTAAACATTCGACATTCAAACAAATCAAAAGGAGTTCTAATATTGCGTATTTGTATACATAAAAGAGTATAGGTATAACTTATTGGTTCCCAAACTCTGAATGACTCCACCTTTAATAGGTGCGTTAAGTATGGAAGAGTTGTCAACATATCCCGCATGGGTAAAGCTTTGTTTGCAGCAAATTTTTACAGTGAGATGTCCAATAGACTTGGAGTCAATTTTGGCACCATAAGTTTAATCATGGGAATACTTTAACTACTACTTATAGTAGTCCCTGATGTTAATATTTTCCTACTGCGATATCGCTTTATTGGGACTGTTTGTTTGTCCTGGTTGGTTTATAGTTCCACATGGTTGGTTGGTTAGTTCAACTATGAGTTCAATAGTTCAATAGAAGCCCGAAACCAGAAGTTTGAATGAGAATGTACGAACTAAAATCAAGACACAGCATATTGCATAGGCATAAGCACATTGAACCAATAGTAAACAATTTCAATTAGTTTTTGTTCTGTCAAACATACTAGATAATCAACAAACGTTTTGAATATCGTTTAACGTTTCGTTGGTAACCTGAAATCGTTTCATTAGTAAATGGATTCAAAGGATTCCTTTAGGATCCACGCATCCCCACTTAATTTGGCTTACATTGATTGATCATATTTTTAAATCTTTGTATAATGGATTTGGCATTTGGAATGCAACTTTAATAGTCAAAGTCACAATTTTTTTATTAGAAACAAAATCAATTTTACAACTTTGTTTTTATTATTAAATAAATAAAATAGTATAAAATTTGAATAAAGTCAGTATCTTTAATATTTCTGAATTTTCATAGTTTAATTCCATATATACCTTGACATATTGAATCTAATCGACCATGAAACTCAAAAGGTTTCATAAAATAGCATATAGATATGTGAATACTCATATTTTAAATTTACAGATAGATTAACTTGATATATCTACTTCATAGAGTAATAATTTAAATACGGTTTGTAATCATTACAAAACTTTAGAGTATTTGATATAGTAAGTGATTAAAATTTGTAAAGATTTGATACAAAATTGTTTTAGCTAAATGTTTGATCAATACTTGGCTAATCATGTTTATCACTGCAAATAAAAATGTCAAGTTACACAAATTTTGATGGACCCACTTGTTGATATGGTTAGATGTCAAATTATGATATTAACCAATCAAAATGTTGGATTTATCATCAAGTTATGCAAACAACCAATCAGATTTGAGTATTTCAGTCTATAACTTGATGTTTTTAATTTGTAGTATAGGCTAGACACACTATAATACTATATATGTGACCCAACTTTGAATTAGCAATAAAAAAATTTAGGGCCAGATTTTTTAATATAAACATTAATGTCTCTCATAATGGAATTTGATTATTGGTAGAGGAAATGTATTATGCATATTTTAATATTTTTGACCTACCGCTACCAACCAACCCAATATTTTGATTTTAGGAAATCCCAAGCATGAATATATATATATCTTAAATAGCTTATAGTAGCTATAGAACTATTGACCTTAAAAAGGAAATAATAATCTAAATCAATACATTGACTCCATGTTTTAAATAAAAAAACATAATAAATTTTTTTATCAAACTAAAAATGATTACGATAATCATGATTATATTGGCATAAATTTAAATATAATAAAAACAATGTCATTTCCAAATATTGTCCAGTGGCCTAATTAATTTTATGCTTATTTTAATTTTTATGAAACATCTAACACTGACTAGCTAAACTAATTGACATTATTGATAGAATTCCTAAAAATAATTTGGAATAATATAATAACCTCTAAATAAAAAAGATTCTTCAACTTCCCTATAGAACTGAGAGCTGAGTCTTCATATAGGGAATTTCACTGTATAAAGACACTCTGATGATTGAAAAAATCTGCATGTTATTCAAGATTTTACAAAATAAATCATCAAATTATATGATCAGTTATCAAGTTGTTTGAAAATTAAATGCTTTAATAAATTTATTTTTGATTTCAATAATCTTTTCTTTAAAAAACATTATAAATCCCATATTTATCAATTTCTACTTCAATCTGTTTTATATTTCTATTTTAGACATTATGTATAGTAGCCTTGATGTTACCAAATCAGCCAATTTCCATACTTGGTTCAAGACTATTTCCCAGCCCACTACTATAGAACATGTTGTTTATGCTGATTTTATTTCATCATCTAGAAAGTCTTTAATTACAGCTGGTGGAACACATATTGAAGTTTATGACCTTGTAGAATATGAGTAAGCTTAAATGATGTTCTTTTTTGTGGATATACTAAACATTTTTGATTAATATCTTTAAATTCTTATACTTACACACAATGTATTCCTTATTATGTGAGAAGTAAAAAGCAATTCAATTTTAGAAGTAAATTCTATAGTTATAATTATTAATCTGAATTGCTTAATTAATATATTTTAGAGATAATTCAGCAAAAGAAGCTGAACATGAATTAAATTCAACTAAAAAAAGAAAATTACAACATGTTATTGGTATTGATCTTTATGAGACAGTTGAATCATTGTGTGCTACAAAGTTTGCTGGTGATAAAAGGCATTCCATTCTGTGCAGTTTTTGTGATGCAAAAGTAATTATACAGACTGATTATTTCTTCCATTTCTTTATTAGTTAAAAGTTTTTAAAATTCAAAACTAATATTGATATATTTGAATAATAATTTAAATGAATTAATTTGTTTGTTTGTTTTTACATTTTTTTCAGGTAGCCCTTTTACAATATGAGCCTGCTAGTAGAGAAATTAAAACTGTTTCCCTGCACAATTATGATTATGAATTTTTAAAGCAAGGTCGAATTCAATTTAACAGGCCATCCCTCCTGCGAGTGGACTATGAAAATCGGTGTGCAGTGTCATTGATTTACGACCGTCATCTAGCAGTGCTCCCATTTCGGCGCGACCCCTCATTGATTAGCGGTGGTGGTTCTTCGTTAACTTTCAGCGCTCATTTATCAGACAATCCCAGCTTTGCCGAGGGCACTACCGGTGTGAATAAAGTTCCGCCCATTCTATCGAGCTATCTGATCAATTTGGGGGCGATAGCTGATGAAAAGATCAATAATATTATCGATATACAGTTTCTGCATGGATATTATGAGCCAACTTTGTTGATATTGTTTGAACCCATTGGTACTTGGTCTGGGTAAGTGTGTTAATCCTTTATAACCCATTGAAATAGGGAATGGACATTCTTGTCTTGGATTCGTCTCACTGTCAATTATGTGTTGTGGTGTATTTTAGTCGAGTATCTGCCCGTCAAGATACTTGCGCTATCGCCGCGCTGTCATTAAATCTTCAAAATAAGAGCAGTCCTGTCATCTGGTCGGTGCAGAACCTGCCCTATGATTCCATACAACTATTACCAGTGGAGAAGCCAATTGGTGAGGAACCACTCTGATTAAAATATTCCTTTTGTTGTTATCGTACTCAGTTCAGGCCTCATCATTTGTCCGATAGAATTTTGATCATAAATAGATCCACTCTAGATAAATGATTGACTCTATTCCAGGTGGTGTGATTATATTGGCTACTAATTCGTTCATCTATCTGAATCAAAGTCAGCCCGCCTGTGGCATCGCATTGAACAGTTATGTGGAAGGGAGTACAGCATTTCCACTCAGTGAGATTATTATTTTTATTTAAGGAATAGAATTAACTGAATTATGCGATTTCAACTAGTTATGTATCTTGACTTGTGAGCTAGGAGAAGGCAAGAAGAGAGAGAGA
>JAYMFX010271774.1:0-18346 GCA_036784945.1 Monocelis spectator
AGCGAACAGCGCGCGTGTGTAATAAGAGAAATTGGGTGATCCAGGGTTAGATTGAGACTTATTATTTACTAAAAGTTTTCAAATCAAAAATATTTCCCCTTATCTAACAGAGATTTCCATAGATTTATTATATTACATAGTGTGCGCAAACAGTTGCCTCTGTAGGCACGAGACAGAGAAATCTTTATTATCATTGACTGTGCGATGGCTCTTTTATTTACCCAATTTATGCCGATTTTCATGACTTTTAATAAGGGTATAAATTACCCAGTTCGCATGTGAATGCATATTCAATAACTTTTTAACATGTCACTCTAGAGAATTATTTTCGTTAAATGTTAATTGTCTACTTGAATGAACAAAAGTCACAAAAGGAAATCCTTCAAAAATAAGTATATAACGAAATATTGGGACACAATGTTGACTAAGGGTATGTGATACCCAGAAATTAGGACAACTGTTAATAAGTATAATCTTTTATCTAGCATAATTGGGCACCTGGTAATGTTTTAAAGTATCTAGGTTGCATTTTTCAGTTTTAATTTTACAATTGAGAACTCTAAATGTAATTAGCCAACCAAGACAATTAAAGCATTATGGCTTTTCATAATTTTGTGCTCATAGAATTAGCGTAAAATTAAATGTAGCTAAATTATATAAAGATCTAACATCATTGATTTGATAGAAATTATTCATGACATTAGAAAATTATCAAAATATGCAATACCTTAATTTATATAATTTATGTAATTTTTTGATTAATGATCATACTTGATTAAAAATTATAAATAATCATTTTTTTCTTCTATTACTTTAATTCTTAAATTTGGATAAAAATTCGATATATTTTTTACCTGTTATTCTAATTTTGTGTGTACCAGAGCTATGGTCATCTAAATTTATTGGTGTATCCATGAAACATCATAACATAGAATTCTGGGTAAGTAAAAAAATATTGGTTCGGCTGTCTATCTACGCTGTAAATATAAATACGAAATTTAAACAAATACAAATACAAATAGTCTAATTTTAATTTTATATTTTTCTGAAATAGATATTAAATAGGTAATAGTCATATAATTCGTGAACAGTCTATAATTCCAATACAATTAGATAAAATAATATTAGCTAGACCGTTAATTTGTATCATTCATGAAAAATGAATTGAAGCGTAGACTTTTATTTGTGTTAGATTTGGTGTGGGAGTCGAGTCATTATATGCCATCATTTATACAGTACATAGTTAGTTAATCTACTTTTTTATTGGATAAATAGAAGATCAGCATAGAAGCAATCGTCCTAATTGTAAAAGTGATGTGTTTCTTTGGAACACTAAAAGTTAAGAGACAGAATCCTGCTGCAGAAAAGCACATAGCATCTTTAGAGTCACACATTGATGGATCTATTTGTTTTGTATCTAACTTTAACGCTATAGCTCTTTTGAAATCAAGAAAATTATAACCCGAATTACTAATTCTAATTAAAAGCTTATTGAAAATGATAAGTTAAAAATGTACTTTGCGGTACCATAATCATTTTATTTTTTCACATAATAGGTACATACATGTAGAAAGTAACAAATAAGAAGTGCATAATAGAATTTCATGATAATGTAGAATAATTTGGTAATAAAAACAAATGTAGTGTAAAAATCGAAGAAGATTGACTCACAGCCCGATAATTAAATACTATATTAACAAAGAAACAACCAAAGATTCGAAAAGATAAACAAAACTTCACAGCAATGAATTTCCCTTTTAAATAATGAAATAGAAAAAGATTAGAAGAAAGTATTATGAACTTATCAGAAAGATAAGTCAAATAAACATGAATAATATCTCACCAATCAGGTTATTGAATATAAGACACAAAAAGGTTTCAAATATTTAGATAATTTTCAATTGCGTGCATTATGTATTGTTGTTTGAGTTAGTTAAAGCAACAACTAATCGTAACAATCACAGAATATTTCATGAGGAATGAAATAAATAGGTAAACAAATAGAAATACAATTATGCATTCAGGAAATATTCCTGTTCCTGTTTAAAATACGGGAAGAATTTAGAGTGGAATGAGGCATTTCAAATGGAAAATAGATTAGGTTGATCAATTGAATCACTCAACGAAAATTTCGAGTTTTGTAAATGACTGGCCTCCAATTTCACTTTCTCAGGAGTCAAATGGATCACTAAAATTTATAATGATTACGACGAGTTATTTTGAATATCAGTACAAATCACTTAATTCTAAAATAGATATTCTTACTAAGACTGATATTGCGCATAAAATTTAAGAATGTGTAAGCCAGCTTCTCTGGATTCTCTTCCATCACCATGCCGGTGGCATCGGGAATCTAAATACATAGAAACGATTTGATACAATACTTCCTTCTGTAGATATTAACCAGTAGGAAAATAGAGTAGACCCTCAGAAAACAATAAGCCTGATATGAAAATCAGGTGGTACTTCGCTTAATAATTGACATCACAGCGTTTGTTTATGATATAAGCGATGTAGGTCAAGGTTAATTTGACGACAAATTGAATATATTAATAATTAAAACATTTAAACAAATAATAATAAATTATGCGTATATTTTGAGACACCCTGTACATACATACATACATCAAATGCTATACTTTTAAAATGTATTATTTACTTGAATGTATTGTGTTTTAGTTGGGTCCATTCTTCCATTCATTTCAGACAATGATTTGCAAAAGTCTTTCGCAAGATCGCCAGCAACCAGAAAGCAATCGACATTGATTGCCCTATGCGCATTACTGGAGGCTTGATCTCTCACCAGGCCCAAATCTGTCCTGTCGATATACGACTGTATGTATCCCGCTACATTGATTAGATTGAGACTGCCCATGTGCTCGTGATACAGCTCAGCGATGATATTGTTAACCGGCTCTTTCTATAAGCAAACATAATCCATCATTATCGGACCATATAGGACAATAAAAAGTCTGTAACAATAAGATTTTATCCCAGGCAAAGTTACTCAGTTTCCGACATATTATTGAATACATTATGAAACTGATCTCACCGTATCGCCGAACCAATGAGATTCCATTTGAGTCTTAATAGATTCGGGGATGACTCCCTTTTGTAGATAAGGCAGCGTGGACCACTTATTTCTAAACCACTTGTAATAGCCAGAGGATGAACAAGTTGGATTCACCAAGAACAGGCCCAGCATACGATTAGAATCTCGTAGCTAAATATTATTAACAGCAAGTGAACGAATAATTAACTTAATCAATAATTTGAAATCTCAGTGGATCACTTACAGCGGCACGAGCAAACGCATTCGACCCAGCTCCCACACCAAATCCAACGAATGTCCGAAGACTGTAAAAGAAATAAATGAAGTAGATTAAAGAAAGAAGAACAAGAAGGGTTATGATGAATGATAGTTTCAACAAATCCAACTCACCGAAAATGGTTCACCACCGTATCAATAAGCTCCGAGAGAGCATCCATTGATGGATACTCGATGCTGCAAGAATCACAAATAGGAATTTATAAACTGAAATATATCACCCCTATCTATTCGCTTAGATTAATTGAAATATGGAAAGAAAACAGATATCAACAGGAACATTTTTGAGATATGTATTGGTAAAATTATCAATCGATTTAGAAAAATACACAGATTGAACTTTTATGTATTGAAACAAAACATTCAACAACAAGCGTGAAGGAAGGCAGAATATTAACAAAACAAAAAACGTGAGTCAACAATAAAAACTTCAGATAAATATTGACTACATTTGATAATAATATTAAATCATTTAAAATCTTTCATGAATTTATTACTACTCTTAAACAGTCAAGTAGTATATTAAAATTTATAATATTTCAGTTATGTGACATCTTCTATGGGAGAATACCACTTCTATGTTGAATAATACCGGATATCAAACAGTCTAAATTCATCTTGTGAACAAATAATGATCGTTACTTTCATATCGAAAGCGCGAGTAATACAACTGGGAAAATATTCTTAAATGCTATATTCAAAAAACTGATGTTCATAATAACATTATTATAATTATCAACATGTATTGATTGGCAAGGTGATTAAAATTTTTTTGCGTCATAGATAGATGAATTGAGTGGTCAATTGTTCAGGATAGAAAGCAGGATTAAAAGCAAGACATATTTGTAAAATGGTTATTACGTAACAACCCAATATGACAATATCAGTCACAACAATTAAAATACTCAAGGGAAAGACTCACGTTTCATCTTTGGGATTAACAACGTCTCCTGGTCTATTGTAATGAACAACATTACAAAATAGAGGATATGTGTTGTATTCAAATATTATATGAATAGAGAGTCATTAAATAATATAATATAAAGTTGCATATTGACTATCATTGTAAATGATGTGTTTTTCAAATTTACTTGAACATAAAATAGCTTTGGTATTATCAAAGCATTTACTTTGTAATCTGATTATTCTTTCCGTGAATAGTATACACATGGTCTGTTTGATAAACAGCATCAGGATCTTGGAGCAAGGATTCTTCTTCATTCTTCATAAGAGAACTGCAATTATAAGAATACATTCGCATTAAATCTATAAACTAAAATGAATAATAATTTACTCAGATTCTGTTCAATCGTTCTTTAGATCAAAATATTTCATATTCAAAACAATCCTAAACTTTTCTTTATATACAATAAAATATCGTTGTTTTTTGAGCAACCAGCACATGGCGTCATATGAATTTTATATTTTTTCTTTACTGAAAGAGGGACATCTAAAATATAATTTATTTGGTTGGTTCTTTTAACTCAATGATGTTTTATCAGGAGCATAAATTGTGTTTTAAAAATTGATTTGCATAGAAAGGTAACCAACTCTTTGGAGAGAGGTCCTGAAGTATCATGGTGTCCAGGTGCACAGATATGATAGACGGAGCAATGTTGCAATATCACTTTCATTTCTGGGATGTTGAAGAATGGAATGAATGATGTGTCTAAAATAAAAGATAATTAACTGTATAACTGTATTTCACAATCTAAATCTATTAGCATATAATTGCAAATGATCAAATATAATAATGGATTGATTTAATCATCATACACTTCAAACTACTAATGTTACAAAAACAGCAAGAAGCACTTCATAAAGTATGGATATATTTTTACAGTAATTCTATAAAGTGTATTATAGATTATATTTTTGTTGTAAATAACAAAAAATACAATATGTAGATGAACAATTCTCTAATTATATCTAATGAGAATCTAAGAATGTAAATGGTTTAATTGATCAGTTGAGATTTTGTGATAATAGAAAATATTAACAAATTTAAATTAAAACATACTTACAATTAGTACCAATATCATGAAATGTAAGAATTGGGGTTCCTTTGTTTTTTGAAACATAAACTCTAAATGGAATCCCATTGCTTGTATGTAATTCAAATTCCTGAAATTAATTTCAAATTAAAATTATATCTTTTTTATCCAAAAAAGCATAAAAGCATATGATATGAAATGTAAAATAGAATCACACTCACAGATAAATCTGATGAATGAATCAGGCGCTCATTTCTGGGTTCACCCAATTCTCTTAGTTCTAGAGCCCTGAAATCTATTTCATTTCTTTCAGGTTCTAGAAGGATGTTTTCCAAATCCATGTGTTTACTAAAATTAATGTTATAATGAAAATGTTAAATATTACCTAATCATGACATCAAGTAACAGTTGCTTAAGCAAATTGTGAAGTGAGTAGCCTAACAGAAAATTTTAAATCAACATATGTATAAATGAATGCTCATGAAAACATGCCTTATAAGTCAGAGAGAATTAAATATAATAATTTATCATGCCATAATAAATTTATAAATTGAGAAGAGTATTATGATACACACTGAAAATTAAAAATGTTATGTCAAACTACATTGACAAATGGGTCAGTCAAGTTACACAAATTCATTTAGTGTAACTTGATGTTTTTATTTGATTTATTTTTATTATTGTTTCTAATTTATTATTATTATGCAGGTATAAAGTTACATACCTACCCTAAGAAGTTTCTATATAAAACTTTAGTAAATATTCTACATCAATATATAGAGAAAATATTCCATATTCATATTAAACATTTAGTCAAGTTAATTGTCAAAATTGTAGCATTATCTAGCTAAATTAAAAACTAGGCAGTTAGATGTTTTTAAAAATCATAGCATAACTTGTTACTGTGAATAACTATTTAATTACAATATTTTATTATAACTTGCTGCTTATACCTATCCAAGTGAGTAGCCACATTTCATTTTTTATCAATTTATCTGGATATATCTGGACATTCCGCCGGAGTGCAGCTGTCCTTAAGTAAAATTATTTTGGCTCATATTTGTGTGTAACAAACTTTATAATTAGAAATCATAAGGCATTCATGAGCATTACCTATATTAAAATCATAAAATGTAAGCTCAATTAATATTAGGTAGCATTTATCTTAATTCTATGCCCTGGAGTGCATCCAGACTGGAGTGTAAACTCAGAAAAATGAAGCTTTTTATCCAATCCAACCAACTAGTGTGACAGATTCATAAAAAAATTCTGACAGAACCACCTAGTTAATAGTGGTACCACAGAGACAATTTGTGAATAAATTTATTGTTTGTTTGTATTTTTAGTGTACAGATAGTTCTATTTAACAGCATTTGAATTGACTGTATTGATGTATTGATAATTAAGTAAAATATGAACTAGGCTGCAAAAGAGTCACATAAAAATAATATTAAAACACTATATATGAAATATTACTTTTACACTGTAATTATATATTCCTCCTAAATTCTAAGATTCTATTTAGTAAATTAAATTTCACACATTAATTAAAGAGGAAATATTAAAAATCTATTTAATAACGTATAAATTTAATAGACGCATATAAATACGCTAAAAACAGTACTGCGTCCACTGTTTTTTCATGCGTGTTTACATGAGTTTTTGATTTCAAGTTTCAGCATTAAGGCATAGTATATCTAAGCCTATGGCAAAACTAGTATGATAATTGATACAATAATTTCATGAAATATTCCCTTTAATAAGTCAGAGTTTAATTATCCAAATCAAAACTTTATGAGGACGCCAAAACACACTTTTCTGCCTGACCTCAGGACTATAATAGTCAGTTTATTAATGTTAATGTACTGACCATAGAGATCTTAATATTTATGACACTACCCTTCTGTGAATATCTATGCTATATCTATACTAACAAATAGACAGTTCATTAAATTTAAACCCAAGATATCTAAGTTGAATCGCTGCACTCATATTGTCAATAAGTCAATAAGGTTTTTTCCTTTCAGTTTCATCAGTTTCCTTTACGAACGCATATAAAAAAATTGATTTAACTATATCAACTATGTTGTATTCATATATTATTTAGCCTAAATAATCTAATCTAATACCTACCTACTCTATGGTCAGGATCGTAAAGGGAAGGTACAATTTATAATTTGCTAACTGATTAGCTCTATTTTGGGCCGATAGAATTATTATATAAGAGTATAATAGAGAGATAGTGTTATTCATAAAAGTTAGCGCAGAATAACGGATTTTTATGAATAAAATTAAATCAGCATGAAATAAAAAAGAAATTTATTTCGGACTGACCCTATGCCTGCAAATTCTATGGAAATACACACACATTTAACAACCCTACAATTACCGGTATTGGGAAGTTTCTAAGGGTGTGTTTAACAATTAGTCTGCTTAGACTAATTGTTAAACAGTGTGAAGAATCTAGATTCTTCACACTGCTATCAATAGATTATTCACCTGATCAATATAAAAAACTGATTGTCGCAAATATCCATTGTTCATATTTATATAATTTTAAGGTTATAATCACAGAATTATATACCTGCCACGAATGTATAATTGTATTTTAGAGTTTATTACATTGTTCTGTTTGTGTAACAATTTTCGTTTTTATGCAGGTCTGCATTGCGTACTCTTTTTAAAATGATGTATAACATATGTTAGTACCTATATATACAGAAAGCTTTCGATATACCTTTCCCTTTCGAAGAATGACAAAATATGGACGACTCCTAGGTATATCTTATTGTTTTTTCATCCATATTTATAAGGGGATATCCGTACACGCATGTGGCACATGACCATCAGCAGCTCAAATAAATAGGTTATCGATTTCACAACTATATTTTGTTCATATATGTACCTATACCATAATATTGATAGCTCTCTATAATTATAGAGAAAATTGTTTGTGGTGTTTTAAAACACCACAAACAATTTCATATATACGAACTAAATTGAAGAGGTCTTTTTTTCTGTTACTCTCCGTACTAATCTATCTTCCAAGTGATTAATTGATATTTGAATCCATTGTATTTTAATAAATACTCTTGGAGATAGATGTGGGCATAACCTCGGGAGTAGATGGCCGAGTGAGAGGTATGTTTCTCTTGTAGATAAGGCTGACCGGGCAATGGGCAAGTAAAGCGTGAATTCAAATATTAAAGAAGGAAATTAATTGATGCAAAGCTCTTATATTTTCAATATTATCAGAGGCGCCGTCAACTAGAAAACAAATCATCAGTGTACACAAAAGTTTTAATTTAAAAAAGAAATTAATAAATTAGAGAGGAGGGGGTCAGTCACTCTGTGTAATATAAGAATGTAAATCAATAGAAGGAGTGTTTAGTAGCTCTATGCTTGCCCGCAACAATAACACCAAAGATAATAAAGAGAATACCGATGGTATGTCAGTCAAACAACATCAAGAAATCTATACGCCACTACAGAATAATACAAAATCAAAACATTACGGTGAGCTTTATCTACTATAGTTGGTAATTAACTATTAATTAAAACTTCACTTCCTTCTTTATTTAATAATATGTAGATCACAAATGCTAATAATAAAACTTTCAAATATATGTAATTCCTTATTTAGGGGTAACAACAGCGCCATTCTTCTCCTCTTGCAAGATGTCATGCAAGAGGCCTAAATCATCAGGCGACAGCATGTAATGAACATCCGGTCGGACAATGCCATTGAAGTCAGTACAAGCGGCAGTGGTATACGCACCCATATCGGGCCAAACAACCCAATCATTCACGTGGAGCTCAGGGAATGAGGTTTGCTGAGAGATACAATCAAAATTGTCGCACGTGGGTCCGTAAACTCGACTAACGAAGCTATAATAGAAACAAACACAATAAAAAGGGCACGTCTTTGAATGCGTTCGAGTTGAATCTAAGGTGTCTAGCCCGACAAAGATCTCCCATACACAAACTAATGTAAATACGCTGATTCTACACAATATCAATTTAATTTCAAAATGACTAAAAAAATCGAAACATAACTATGTTATCGAAAGAAAAAATATCCCAAATAATTGAATTACTTACTGTTTTGCATTTTCCGGACGATATCGGCCTTCTTGGGAGTTGAAAAATTTGAATGCTTGAGGGAGAGCATGGTCGTAAACGATGTTATTGAAACAACCATAAACACCATCATTTAAGATATATTTAAATCCTTGTGCGACAACTTCGTTATCTTCATTGTTTGATTTCGATTCACCATCATTACGGATAAAATTTTGCGGAGCTCTCCCAATAACCTTTTATAAAATGAACATTCAGCATGTGGTACGCATTATGTGGAAACTAAACACGAAATTGTTCAGTAAAGTGTAATATTATACGTATGTAGCTATGTCAGAGTATTCGAACGTTTTATTCGAACATTTATATTAACTTTCCGTATATTATTATCACTACTTATAGTAATAACAATTGACATATAATATTTCTTATACTCATGCTTTTGCTTAATCATCATCGTAATTAACCGGAAGTGCTTGGTGGGTTATTCTGATTGGTTGCTGAATAATAATAAACACCCGCCATGCCTCTTCCGGACACAAAAATAATTCTAATACAAACTTGTTCCAAAGTTGCTGTCTTTTCAATTAAATACATAAACTACAACAAGCTATCAAATTCGTGAGTTCATACTTGAGTGGCCAGAGTCATAGCTCCCATTGCAAAATATCGACCTGGCTCAGCCATGATTGTCACACCCGAGTCCTCTGGAAAGTATTCATCCAAAGCCAGATTAATCGCTTGACATGCTATTTCAAAGGTGTCTTGTCTTTCACATTCATCTCGTCTGATGGAAGTGAGCGCTGAAAAGCCAGGATAACCTCCTCCGAGATCTAACAAATAGGGACGAAGTCCTAATGACCGAGCGACATCAAAAACTTGCCCACAATATGCTATTGTCTCCGCCCAAGCACTGGCATCTCCACACCCACTACCAACATGGAAACTAGAATTGATAAAACATTTGGTCAGTATTTTTCAATGACTGTTTTCAATCCAAGAAGTAAAATGTTCGTTATTTTAAAATACTATGAAGCAAACCCATACCTTATTCCTGCGAATTTCATGCCATAACTTTTGACCTTCACAAGTAGACTGAGAATGTCTTCAGCTTTAGCGCCGAATTTCTCTCCCAGTTGACAGACAGCATCGTAAGTACGCGGGGGATCTACACGTAGGATAAGCTCGGCTAATGGCCATTCCTTGTAAATACGTTCGAGCTCGACTTCACTGTCAAATGTTGTCCATTTGACTCCGTGACGAGATGCATAAATCATATCCTAATAGGAGAATAAAGGAATACATATGATATCAGAATGTACGATGGAAATCAGATAATAGGATTTTAAGATGCTTTAGGTGGGTGGTTATATTTCCACCGACACGGACTATCATCGACACGGATTATCACCGACACAGATTATCATCGACAGACCAAAATCGGATTACCACCGACACGTACTTCAGCCGACAGCCTCTTGGCAGTGATTGGAATTCAGCCGACACCGATTTGCACCGACACGTATTTCAACCGACAAAGTAAATTTTGTCAGAGAGTGGATTTGCACCGACACGTATTTCAATCGACAAAGTCAATGATATTATAACCCTAAGCGCTTTTAAAAAGATTTCTTAGTAAATACTATCTTATCTTATCTTATAATAATAATAATAATTTTGCACGTTTTCTAACAATATATGGCGCCGCAAGTACTTTGTCGATTGAAATACGTGTCGGTGCAAATCCACTCTCTGACAAATGAGTGTCGGCTGAATTCCAGTCACTGCCAAGAGAATGTCGACTGAAGTACACCTGA
The DNA here is from genome assembly GCA_036784945.1 of Monocelis spectator. Classification (NCBI taxonomy): domain Eukaryota; kingdom Metazoa; phylum Platyhelminthes; order Proseriata; family Monocelididae; genus Monocelis; species Monocelis spectator. The sequence continues at coordinate 11,220 of JAYMFX010271774.1, forward strand.
CAGCCAAATAAAAAGTTATCTGTGTCGATTGGTTTTTGTGTCGGTGGTATTCCGTGTCGATGTAAGTACACTATTTGCCACATTTTGTTACTAAAATTAACCTAACGTATTTCAATTGTCGGTTGAATTACGTGTCGGTGGAATTACACCCTCCCCTTTAGGTTATATAGGTTATTCGGCTCTGGCCGAATGGTTAGAACGGTAAACTGTAAAATGCAAAATCAATCTATTCGAAACTATACAGTTTGCGGACAAGTACATTTTCATTTCATACGACATTGAGCTCACAATATCAATCATCATGTATAAATTGATCCAATCGGCAGTTCGATCACACGAAGTTACACCTAAATACGATAACGCAGCTTGACTACCCGCTGGTCAATGCGATTAATTGCGATCTACATGATGGCGTAATAGAATTGAATATGAGATCTGAACTCTATTACTGAATACAGACACAAATAATGACTTATGAACTATTACAAGCACAAGAAAGTACTGGCATCAAATGAGTGAGGTAATCGATAAGAACTGTATTTGAGCATTGATTAACAGTTATCGAAATTGTCGACGACACAAAAGTTTCGATAAATCAAAACTAACTAAATTTACAGACATTAAGAATCATGCAGCGACTAGAAATATATAACCATATTGACTATCCTTAAAAGACAATACTTAACATCAAATATCACTTAAACTTTGCCTCTATCTGTCTAAACACGCAGCGCTGATCAAAGTACGCTGGTATCAATTACATGATTATATTGATATGTAGATAATATGCGCATGGAGAGATGAAAAGTCAATTTAACATTTATAAATATATCGATATGCAAAATGCACAGCTCATTTAATTCAGGCAGGGTTTATATATGATGATAATTTACTTTTTTAAATTTGAATGTATTAGCGAATACAATCTGCGATGACACATCCAATGATTTCCCCACAACATCCTCTTTCTTTTCCAAGCAGCGGAGAACGAGCGATATTTCGTTCCGACTGGCGCAATCGAAGCCTACTCCCATTGTTGCGAGCAAGGAAACTATCCGTTTATCGGGATTGCATTTGACAGCATAAAATGGTTTCACTCTGGGTAAAAGGGATTTCCAACGTAATATTTGATAAGTAATAGCGCTGAGATTACAAATGATGAACGCTTTGTCTGCAGTCTGAAATGCAAAATATAGGACACGCGAATACAGAAAATCGAAGAATTAAGAAAGAAAATACTTAATAGTATAGAAGTATTCGTTGTACGTACCAAGACCAAAGCATAATGCCACAGTTTAAATTTCGAAACAATCAACTATGCATTAAATTTATGAAATAAAATTATTAAATTTACTTACATGTAGTTCATTTTCAATACGTTTTAAAATAGTTTGAATACTTGCTGAATCATTAAAAAGGGAAATGTTGACATCGGTACCGAAGATAGAATCTATCTTGGTATCAGAAACAACAACAGGCATATCTAAAATAGGAATATCAAATATTAAAATGCAGAATAACTACAGAATAAAGTTTATCTCTATCCATTTATAAAAGGCAAAAAAGTACACCTCTCAGCATTCAATACATAGCTAACTTATCATTTCTCTTACATTATAAAATAAGTTGAATAATGCAGAATTCAGAATTGACCTACCTTAGAGAAATAAGGCTGTATTATCCTCTGTAATTGATTAAAACAAAAAAATGAAAATCCAAAATATTTAACACTGAAAGTCAGGATCTGGATCCCAAGGTGGTTCGCGGTTGAAATTTAGTTTATAAAGCGGGAGTTTTTGGTTTAGTTCAGGGCTCGCACAGCTCTGAAGTAGTAAGCCGCCCTGAAAATAAAATTGTCAAAAGATAAGCATTTAACTTTAATTATTAATTTGATAAACTAAATCGAGGCTATGAGTTAGTCATAAGATAAAAATGACCACTAGCATCAATAGCAAACAATAAAAAACTATGCAGATTATTGAACAATAAAACACTTCCTGTACCATTAAACACATCTGTTATACAGCCAGAAAAACGACTAAGCTTATATATACAGTTGGGTTAAGAATACTTAATAAAGAGGTATATAAAAGTACAAGACACATTGTGCTCATATGATCATATCTGTAAGAAAGAGCTTCTTTAGAGTTAAACATTAAACAACACTTTGTTTATTACTTTTGCTTAGAAAAATCTTGAGTCAGTTTGGCGTTTTTACATAGTTATTAAAATTGTAATCATATGTAGCACATTATTTTTATCTATATGAGATCAAATTTTAAAATTACTGTGACCATAGAGTAAAGATTATTGTTTACTGGCATCAAATGAGTGGCCAGTAATGAGTAAACTCTATGACTGTGACATTAGTTAGCTTAATTCTTCAGAAAAATAAAATATTTATATCCCATAAGATGCTTCATTTACTATGAAGTAAATTACTTTTTAATAATTGGCAATATTAAAAATACTTAATTTGTAGAAGATAGTTATATATTATTTTAGTCACATAAGATAAGCTGAATAATGTCTTTTTAACCAGTTAACCATCGATTATCCACCATCCTCAATATGGTAAGTTAGGTGTGTCCTGCTTTCCAACTATTTGAGATATCCTTAATTATCTAACAAACTTACATTTGCATTCATTCCTATTTTCTAATATGATCCTTTTTCCTTACAATGAAGAACATTTGAAAGGAATCAAATAAATGAGCCATAGAAAAAGTATTAGTTATTACTTATTTCATCCTAGGAATTCTTGTAGGACTTGTAATAATTATTCCAGAGGCATGCATGTACTAAATGGATTACAATGACAAATGACATAACCAAAATATAAGATGACCACTCTTGTCAGATTAAAAAATATTAATTCGACTTTGAGCTGTGATGTCACAAGTGTCTGGATAGCTATATTTACTATAGAAACTCATTCATTTCTACATTCATCTCAAAAACCAAATGGATTAATTACAATAACAAATGGCATACCAAAATAAGGCTAATCATGAAATGAAACTTTCATGGGTAATCCAAACTTGAAAAAAACAAGGGAAGAACATATGGTTTTAACATATTTCTTCTTTCTTAAATAATATCACTATAAAATTATCTTCTCTTTGTCTTTCATAGATTGCGGGCATGGCTTCTGCTGAGTGTGGTTAATAGGAGACAGGTGCCCATCATGTCGCCAGTTTTATAACAGCTTTATTAACATTTATATAGTTTGAATGAAGTAGAAGTTTTGTTTTTTATGACATGTTTACTTATTTTTCACTAATGTTTCTTATTTTAAATAAAATGTATTCATATATACATGAATTTGCAGTAATTGTTCTTTAAAAAAATTGAGATGTATCTCTTTGATTGATTAATTATTACTTTGTTAGTATACTAAATTATAAAATAAACAAATAGTCATTTGAGAGGAATGTAGAAATGAATGAGTTTCTTTATAGTAAATATAGCTATCCAGACACTTGTGACATCACAGCTCAAAGTCGAATTAATAATTTGAAAATCTGGCAAAGGTAGGCATCTTATATTTTGATTATGTCATTTGACATTGTAATCATTTAGTTTTTGGGATGAATGTGGAAATGAACATGGAAAAAAGGTTTAATATGTAACTTAACTATATTGTATTAATGTGCATATATGCATCTAAATATTTTATCAAGGGTTATATTAATATATAATATTTTTTTAAAAATAAAGTACCACTAACTATAAAGGGACTAATCAATATGATATTGACAAATAAGTGAATTAAATTATGAAATATTTGTCTTGTTTTCTTCATACCTACCTTAATTGTTTTGGACCAAATTGAAATATGAGTATACTTACAATGCAAATAAAAACATGAAAGCTACAGCAATTATCAGAAAGTCTAAATATATTGAGTTTTGTAAACAAAAAATCAGATTTAAATATTTCCATCTATAACTTGACAGACCCATTTGGCAATATGTGGGTTGACCTTTTTAGTTTGTAGTGTAGTATAAACAATTTAGTGTACCTGGACTTTTTAGGTTAGTGCAAATAAACTACATATGTACTAAATAAACTGATATTACTTTATAATTATTTCCTAATTGATATAATCATCTATAGATACATTGAAATTTTAGTAACAATTTGTGAAGATTCTATTTCTATTTATAATTATTTTATTCATAAACATAGATAGTTTAATGAATCTTATTTAGTTTATATTTTTGATGATATGATTCAACAAGTAGATTTTAGAAATGCTAAGATTTTACTAACTCAAATTTAATATCTCTAGATTAATTATTTTTATATTTTAACCATTTTTTGCATCTAACTTAATGCATTTGCATGCACATGTTTGATCATTTTTCTGATCCTATTTTAGTGTTTTAATTAATTTGTAAAGAGAATATTTTTGAAAAAAATGCATACCTGATAAAAAGCTTGCCACTCAGAAAAATAATGTTTCTGATTCGACAAAATGATTGCCGTTTAAAGTATAAATTTTCATTCAAAATTTGCACCACCCTAAAACCCAATTCTAAAGTAGGCAATCACACTTAAAACTGAAACTCTTTTAGTTACTATTTATAGAAAAAACAATGATCAGTTTAAACAAAATAAATGGAAAAATCAATTTATCATTTTCTCCCCACCACCACCAGTGATGCATGTAAATAAAATGCATCACAAATTAAAACACATGAATAAAATAAAGATAAAAGGTAAAGACAACTTCCATGACGTTTTGTTCTTACAGTAGTCGGACAATCTATATACAAAATATAGAATTTACAGTAAAACGAATGGATGAACTTAGGATAATCTTCCTTGCCCAATAAGCGAAATCTTTCTGGCCTATATCATTTAATTTATAGTTTCTCCATGTCACCTAAAACTATATACTTATACTATGACAACAGAATCCAAAATACATTTGCACCCATTGTAAATGAATTTTATTCTCCAAATAAAGTTTATTATTATTATTGGATAAATGCTGGTTTCCAATCACCTAGTAAGTACATATATTGACAATAATTAAAATTAACATCAATGATCAGCTCGCTGAATTTTAGCTCAAAAACTGAGATATAGTAGTTAGCCAAGGCATCATTTCATATTAAAAATCTTTTTCGAAGCTATTAAGTGCATGGCATTAATAGCAACTTAATATACGAATATTATATGAGTTATTTACACATTTGTTGAGAAGACTATTGCTTACCTTAATTCTACGGACTTATTGTTTTTAATTGAGAGAAAAAAATGTTTATTTATTTCAAAAGAATAGAACCATATAAAGAATACAATAATATTCATCGGAGTTTTCTAAATTTTGCCTTTAATTTAGGAGTTGTATCACTGAGATCAATTTCTGAAATCTTAACACCAACAACAGACTCTATAGCAATGTTAGGATATTTCTTAACGTTATATGAAACATGAACATTAAAATCTTCGATGGTTTTACAGGTCAAATAAACAGGATTCACTTCGACAACAGACACATTGATTTTGTCCCAAACCTGAAAACAATATATATCTCGAGAAATAGTAATATACATAGTATATAAAAACGTCTTAGCTACGATGTAAAATCAACGAATAAACTTATATATTCATCCCTTTTAATATAATATTCGTCTAGCAAGTTAGACTACACTACTGAGAAACCAATTAAATTTTGATCCTAAAATATGCATGATTTTAAACTACTATGCTTCTTAATGAATTGATTTCAATTTTACAAACAATAAATAAAGCTATCGTTTATTATTATTAAAACTTGACTACATAACTTACCTGGTACGGTATCGGATCATTTTGTGGTTCTTGTTTCATTTGCACATTATCTTTACTAACTGATTCTGATTCCTCGTCTACGGAAACCAATTCTCCTCGAAGGTAAAGAAAATTACTGCAAATATTTCTGCGTGATGTAACTCGGGACACGATCCTATCCCCCTCTTTGATATAGGGATAAGCTCGGGGGCTATAAGACACTGTGATGTTGAAGCTATTTTCAACCAAACAATAGAGCTGACAAATTTTCCTATTGATAGTAAGAACTTTGCCATTCAATGTCATACCAACCTAAAATACGTGACTATGTATTAATGCAAATTCATTTTCATCTGCTAACACTCGTCAATGTCTTTAAAACACTGTAGTAAACTAGCAAGTAAACAGAATGACTTACTTTAGGTTTGAATACACTGCACTCCACAACCGTAGACACAAATAGGCGAGAATCGTTGTGTAACAATGGAATATTATTTCTTATAATTTTTACCTTTTTATAGTTAACAAGAATTCCATTAGCCTAAAATAAATACACAAAGAGGATGATATACAAGCATATTAAAATTAATAAAAACGGAACATTTACATTTTATGTTCACATTAATCAAGTCTTGGGGATTTGAGTGTCATGGTTAGACGACTACAATAAAGTTGCTTGAAGCATTTATTTTAGGCACATCTGAAAAAATGAATTTTAACTACGAATTTGTTCTAATCCGAATGAAAATGCCCAAGAATCCCTAAGTAACTTGACTGCATTGGTATTTTTCGAAATGATATTATACATAGTAATAAAAATAATTATTTCACATAAAAAGGTAGATAATATTTCACAATTAAACTCTTACTTCACTGAGGTAAGTATTTTTCATTTTGTCCAAGTAGGCTTTTAATCCAGACATAGGTGTCTTTAAATCTACAGGATATAAGACTGCAGATAACCTGACATTAACTTCTTCCATACTATTTTCTGAAAACTAAAAGGGATAACCGAATTTAGATATATGACAAAAACATTTTGAATGTATAGATACTTAATGAGAGAAAATTTAATATTATACAGGGTATCAATAAAGTTATCATACAGTTTAATGTAAAAATAGAGATTTTAACAATAATGTTATAATTTTATAGTACTGCATAATTGCTGTTCATAAACATCAGTTATCATGATAACACACTGCTCTCTACTTAAAGCAAGCCGTAGAATCAGTTTTTACATCATTATGAAGAGATCGGCCGCGCCAAATTATGAAGAGATCGGCCGCGCGTTGACACTTCGCGATGCCGGCTATTTCATTGGGTCCTTGGTGGGCGGTGTC